>QMIH01001212.1:0-16363 GCA_003987875.1 Clarias batrachus | reverse complement strand
TAGATAGATAGATAGATAGATAGATAGATAGATAGATTGTTAGATAGATAGATAGATAGATAGATAGATAGATAGATAGATAGATAGATAGATAGATAGATAGATAGATAGATAGATAGATAGATAGATAGATAGATAGATAGATAGATAGATAATTTACATTGTTCCCAAGAAGTTAGAATGTTATTCTGTCACCTACTACCCTTGGAAGTGGCAGGAAAGCTCACATAGTGCTTTGAAAAGCCCTTTATGAACTGTTTTTCAATTAATGTTTGTATTCACTGATATATTAATTCAGAGTTATGCCACAAAACATCCTTGCATTTAATCTGACTGCACTGCTTTCCCTCCTTTTGGGACTGGCAAACTGCCAAGTTCCAGACGTGTTTCCCCTGAGCCACTCACACCTCCTTGTACACCTAACAATAGGTTAAGGATTTAGCAATACATCGTTCTACAGATACCATCTAATCCAGAAACCTGCTGGTGTACATAAGACCCCAATAGCCTACTTCCATTTGTCCCATTCACATGATAGTATTGTCTTTTATGTCTTTTATCTTATACTAGCATCTCGTTTGCTGCTTAATTGCAGGACTTATGTTAATGTTCATCACTACACTCCAAAGCCCATGATGCACCCGCTTCCAGGTGCTTAGGTACAGTGATTAGCCACTGGATGCCTCCTTCCTATTCCATGTCCATGTACTACTGATAGAATCAGGATGAATGATATATTGTACACAAGTCTCCTAAGAGGGGAGCAAGGTCTTAAATTACAAATATCACTTTGTTAGTCTTGTTAGTGCACAAACTGTACTATTCTCCGTAAACAGTATAAAAAATAAATAAATAAATAAATAACTGTACTTCACACAGCACCTCAGTCTCATTTCAGGATTTTAAGATCACTATGACATTGCAAAGTGAAAGATATTGATTTATTTGACTTACTTAGTTTCAGTTTCTTCCTCTAATTTATCATTCCAAAGCATATGCAATATCCTTTATTCCGATATACTGATATACCTTTATTCTGATATACCTTTATTCTTACTGTATTTATATCACAAAGAATGATGCTTTATGAAACATATATGGGTTAATTAAGAATATTTTATCAAAAATACAATTTATTAAAACACAATTTATTAAAAGACGTATTTTAAATTACAAACATTCAGCATAATGTTTACATTTTAGCAGCATTGAATACTTGGTTTGTATAACATTGTGTTTTTTAATGTTGCCAAAACTTCTAGAATAGATGGCAGCTGAAAATCCAAAACAAACACTGAAGAAAAACTGAAAGTTAACAAACAATGCATGCGGGCATAGAAAATCTGTGAATGCAGAATTCATAACCTTTAATGGTAGTTAGGATATTTACACTAGGCTATTTGTTGGGCAAATTATAACTTTTAATATCGCTACTGGTAGGTTTTTTACTATTAGTAGTTTTTTTTTCATACAAATATTTTAACTCATATGTGTGTTGAACAACAACTTAGTTTTATAATAGCTTGCTTGTAGATAGATCATATAGATCGGTACTTCATGTATTGCTTAATTAGTGCCAACTTTTTATTAGTGGTACTAATACAGTGAGTATAACTGTGATGATTTGTGCATGTGCATACATCCATTATTATCATTATATGTTTGTGATCCAGCTATAAGTAATCACCTGGTCTGTGGATCTCCTTCAGTGGGTTTCAGTTCCGGGTCTGTGAGCTGTGTGTCTGGCAGTGGACTGGCCCTCTCTGAGGCTCAACCAGGCACAGCCATGCTTCCTGCTCCTCCTTTGTCACACCATTTGGGCTCTTGTGTCTGAGGCTCCACTGTCCTGGCCTCACTTGGCAGCTCCATACACACAGACATCTGCTCGCTCTCTCTGTGACCTCCTACTGAACAGACAGAGCTGGGGCCACAACCGTGCTGTGTTGCAATGAAAACTGATATAGCCATATGACGTTTAACAAAGTCACAAAGCTGGACATTATACCCAGTTGCATAGAATATCTCTGAGGACATCCACGAACTGAATATTAATACAAAAGTGTGAACACATATAACATGTATACATGCACACACGCGCACACACACACACACACACACACACACACACACACACACACACAAAATACTGTTATGGTTAACAAACAATCAAGTAAACAAACAAACAAACAAACAAACATGAAAGTGTTTTATATACAGTATGACAGTTGTTAATGAATATTATGTCCCGATTTGAATAGCATATTCTAAATGTTTTCACCCTAATACCTTTACAAACTGTAATGGTATTTTATTTTACATTTTAGCATTTTAAGACACATATGTCGGTTTCTTAATAGACGTGTGTAAAATGTTCCTCTGATTTCCGGAATTTTAAAATTAAAAAGAAAAAACAATTTTAAATTCAAAAGGCAAAAAAAAAAAATAATTAAAGGACAACTAAGAAATCAAAAACTAGGCGCTTCTAAACAAATATTAAATTGTGCACTATAATAATGAGACGTACCTTGACCACTAAAACACAACTATCATACTAGTTGACATTTTATCGTCATACTCCATGTATAACTCGTTTATGTTTAGCCTATATAATTAAACCACACTCGCGCCACAGGAATACGTGAACAGGTGAGCTGTTGCTTTGCTTAGAGAGAGAGAGAGAGAGAGAGAGAGAGAGAGAGAGAGAGAGGGGATCAAATTAAGGCAGAGAGTGAAAAGTGCTCGGGCGCTTGTTTTGCTTCCTCTCCTCCGTGCGCAGAATTATGCGGGAGCGAGCGTATGAAGCGCGTTTTGTTCGCGCGCACTGGGCCAGAACTAACGCGATGATTGCGGCCACCGAATGGGCCGTGTCTGTCTTTAGCTCCATTTCGTGACGGTAACGCAGGCCATAGAGGACAGAAGAAAGAGCGAGACGGGGACATCTGTTCAGTCCAACAGGAACCTGAGCACCCTCTGTCCCACTCCCGTCTAGCCTGTTTGATTTCAGTTCAACATGTGATTGAAACCTGCATCCTCCCCCCACACACACACCCCAAGAACTCGGATAATTCTGACAAATTTTGGTAATCTGTGGTTACATCGCTGACTTACGTTTTTTAACCCTCGAAAGTGACGGGAAACTTTGAGTAAAAAACTGTGCTGAAAAATAGCAGTGGGAACTATCATGAGGGAAGAAACATAATCCCTTCAGTCTGTGTTAAGAACAGGGAAGAGTCGTGCGCTCGCTTTGCTCCTCGCAGTGTCTGTGATTCTCCAGAGGACCCCAGCACATGTTGTGATTAGTCCAGCAGTGTTGGTGCGCTGCTTTTTGCACCGGTAGCTATAATTAAACTCGCCTTTCTGAACGCTACGTTTATTAGGCTATCTGAGCTCGCGCTGTCGCGCTCGGACCCGGTGGCGCAGCCTGCGGGCATACACATAACACGAGTTTTTCTCCACGCGCCCTGTTGCACTCCGACACTGCTGCGCTTTAGGAAACAGTCGGGTTGTCTTTTTCTTCCATTTTAGACGATGAGATGAGATCTGGGCTGAACTATGCGCCGTCTGGATGATTTATTTATAGCTTCTATTTTTTCAGAATAATTTTTCATTGGAATATATATATATATATATATATATTATATATCTTTCCTCCTTTCAGTAGCCTTACGATGGAGTCGTTTTTACCAAGAACGGTTAATTTATATTGATTAAAACGACGTTTCGGGATCAACACATTCACGATATTAACACTAAAGGCATCTACGAGAACACGCATTTATGGCATTTATGCATTTTACTCGGATATCACTTTGACCCTGAGAAATAAAGCTACCAAACTGGAGTTTTCCTTGTCGCTGGGGGTGGTACCATTAATAGTACATCTTTTATTACATTTATTAGTAGTAATGTTTTATCATGGGGATGCGCATGTGGTGTACCTTCAATTAGCTGTCAGATTAAAGCAAAGTTACATCAGTGATCTTTATGGTCCAGTTTGAGAATTTTCATTTTAAAGGTATACTAAAAATGTGAAAAATTAGGATAACAGTGTCCCAGTGTCCGGAAAAGGTAAAGTCTGGTGCCTTCATTTTTAAAAGCGAGCGAGGTTGAATAGCTTTTGCATTATTTAATTAAAGTTCTGAGCTTAATTATTTTGTTATTTTAAAATCTTATTTATTTAAATCGATGCTGTCTGTTCATAGCTTTAGCTATTATAAATATTTATTTATTTATTTATTTATTTTTCAACTGCCGCGAGCTCTGATCATCTCTTAAATCATCCAGTTCTTCTGTCTTTGGACATTGGCTATTAGCGTTATCGTTAGAGAGGGAATCAGCCAAACTGTTGTGCAAATCGAAGAAACAGAGAAATGAATCTGATCGGCCATCTATCATCGAGCGCAATAAAAGAGGCGACAAGACTCAGGCCCATGATGTGATGAATCCTCCTCGGTCGTTTTAATTAACTTTTTCTGCTGTCCTATAATGACCAGGCTGGTCAACTGAGCCGGTCAATAAGAATGTTAATATCAAACAAATAAAACTTCTCATGATTAAAACCTCCTGCTTTATTAAATTTGAAATTCAAATGAAATTTATGCCGCGCATGCTACGCTGCATGTAAATAGAGTGTCCTATCCTGCCTCATTATCCTGAGAGGATCCCGGTATACAGCGATCTCATGGGCGACATAATGTATTATAGGCATCTCTATCACCTCGTTCAGAAAGCAGGGTAGCTCACATCCTCGAATAGTGAGCTTTCAACCAGATTTCACCCAGAAGAGAACTCAAGAGATGCATATTTAGACTATATTATTTTCATCTTAATATAAATGTGTAAAGCAGTTTCCTAAGAATTACCTCGTTATAAACTTATGTAGGTTATTGCAAACTTTGTGCTTTAAAAACATTTTGAAACATTCAAAATGGCAGTTTGCCTTGTTGTATTATTGGTTAAAGGGAATTAAATGTTATGTGGTAACAAATTAATTAATTTAAAATGTTAGAAAAATTTAAATTGCCCTTTAGTAATATAAGCAGAAACTGAGTCAATTTTTGTTGGTTGATGTTAGAAATATAACTTTTATTACGTGGATCAGATACTATGTTCTTTGATGAGAAACACAAGATGAGATTCGTATGTCAAAAAAAAGTATGTTTAAGATTTTATTAAATGTCAATATATCAATAATAAGAAGGTTATAAAAAACTACATTTTATGCTCAATCAGCACAACGAAAAAAGAAACAAAATGCAATTGAATAATAATAATAATAATAATAATAATAATAATAATAATAATAATAATAATAATAAATAGTTCCACCAACTGAATGAATTACTACTGAAGTTATCATAAGAAAACAAAGTTCAACTTTTCACAACAATTTGAGTGCCTCTAGCTAAAGTTGCGCTCTTCCGCTCGCTGGATTTAGGGGGTGGAGGAACGTGTCTGAAGCGCGCTATTGATGACCTCACGCTAGAATGCGGCCGCGTGAAAGTACGGCTCATCTGATTGGTCGCGCAGGTCACAGCGGCACTTCAAAGCCGGAGCAGAGCCTACAATTGTGCTGGAATGGGCGGACCACATCATTGTATTGCACACCTCTAAAAAAAAACACCGCTCTAATTCATAAATATAAAAAAGATCCTCTGAGGAGGGCACTTTTGTGATGGCAACTTCACTTCTAGGGGTGAGTCTAAGGAGTTTCTTGCTGGTTTAATTAGTCCTACTATTGTTCTGCCGAGGGGATTAAAATTACTCCGGTCAGCGCAGAAAAGACAGTCACTTGATTATGTTTTGAGGAAGCAAGTGAACAGATCCAAGCGGAGGTTCGTTTCTCAGCTGCGACCTGGTTTCTATTCGACATATTCTTCTCATGTTCGTATGTACGTCCATGTTGGAACATTTATGATAACTATTTGCGGCGCATAAAGTTAGTACTTGTTTTAGCCTAACTTTTATTTACCATCCATCCTACAGGTATGTCTTCTAACTCAGTTACTAACTATAGTTATCTAATAGTTTAACATTTCCCTGTTGTGAAATTGATTAATTAGTGAAATATTTGCGTTTGCTATAAATGATCAACGCTGACTGCCTATAACTCACCTCTTATCTCGATTTTATTCCAGGAGGAGCCGCGATTAGGTTCGACACCTTTAGCCATGCTGGCTGCGACGTGCAACAAGATCGGGTGCCCTTCTCCATCCGCGATCTCGGATAACACGACGTCCTTCGGTAAGGGATTTCACCCGTGGAAGCGCGCCACGGCGAGCAGCTGCAGTCTGGGCTCGGGTTTATCGTCCAGTTTCGGCGTGACCAGAAACAGCGGCACTCTGACGGACTCGTTCGGTGCGAGTGGCACATCGGCGTCCAGCGCCTTCTCACTGACACCAGGCGCCTCCTCCAATTCCCATCTCGGCAACGACTACCCCGTGTTCCAGCCCCCGGCGTCGAGCGCCTCACAGGAAACCGGCCATCAGCCCGTTTTTATCTCCAAAGTGCACGCCAGCGTGGACGGGTTACAAGGCATCTACCCACGCATGAGTGTTGCGCACCCTTACGAATCGTGGTTCAAGTCGTCGCACGCAGGGCTGCCGACGGGCGATGTTGGGACCACGAGCGCTTCCGCCTGGTGGGACGTTGGCGCGGGATGGATTGATGTTCAGAACGCCAACGGCGCCGCTGCGCTGCAGACACCGCTGCACTCAGGAGGACTCCAGTCGTCTTTGCATTCGCCGCTGGGAGGCTACAACTCGGACTATTCCGGTTTGAGTCACTCTGCCTTTAGCACAAGTGCGTCGCCACACCTGCTGACCGGCGGCCAGCACATCATGGACGGCTTTAAGCCTGTACTCTCGTCCTACCCGGACTCGAGCCCATCTCCTTTGGGCGGCGCAGGAGGTGCCATGCTGAGTGCGGCCCCGTCTGCTTCACTTGCGGGTTCACCCAGGTCCTCAGCGCGCCGTTACTCGGGCCGTGCCACGTGTGACTGCCCCAACTGCCAGGAGGCAGAACGACTGGGACCTGCGGGTGCGAGCTTGCGCCGTAAGGGCCTTCACAGCTGCCACATTCCCGGGTGCGGCAAGGTGTACGGCAAGACGTCGCACCTGAAGGCGCATCTGCGGTGGCACACGGGCGAGCGGCCTTTCGTGTGCAACTGGCTCTTCTGTGGCAAGCGCTTCACCCGCTCCGACGAGCTCCAGCGGCACCTGCGCACGCACACGGGCGAGAAGCGCTTCGCGTGCCCTGTGTGCAACAAGCGCTTCATGCGTAGTGACCACCTGAGCAAGCACGTGAAGACACACAGCGCAGGCGGCTCCGCGAGCTCTGGCTCGGGTGGCAGCGGCGGCAAAAGGGGCAGTGACACAGACAGCGAGCACAGCGGGCCTGGCAGCCCTTCATGCAATTCCCCCGACCTGCTGCAACCCGCCGAGGCACTTCCGCCGAGTATGAACGGCCGCGCCAACTCCCTCGATTAAACTGCTTAAATGACTGGATTGGAAGCGGCAGGGTTAGTGACCTTCACAAACAAGGTCCTGACGCGTACCAAGAAATCCGAGGAGCCAGCTTCACTCCGACGTTATCAATAACTAAAGTTGATAACGCAAGAAGTCAGCATTGGTTCGGACAAATTCTGTGACGCAGTTACAGGAAGGAAGAGAAAACTTTTGAGGAAAATCTGGGCATAAGACGAATTTGCTCCAAAGGCCATTTTAACGGATTTAACGGATAAAGCTGAATTCGTTAAATCGAAGTTTTGAAATGTCAATCAGTGAAAAGGCCAGCGACGTTTCGCTTCTGTTCTGTTTCCTCAAAATAAAACAGTGGCACTTTATTCATGAACACTCCTGGAAATTCACGTGTGGCAACAGTAATTAAAATCCGCTGTAAAGTTGCCAAGTCTTTTGTTGAAAATAAGTTCTTTAATATTGAAAAAAAGCATAGCATATAAGTCGCACATTGGTCTTTATTCAGGAAGAATACAAAAGCTGACAATATTTGTAAGAAACGTACTTATTTGCTATTGCTGAGGAACGAATGTATATATTGAAACTGTATAGAATAGTTTAGAGGATTATTACATACCTGTGTAAAAGTTTGGGTAACGTATTGTCCAGGATTCAATTTTGTATAGTAGATATTTTAGTTGCATATTGACTCTAGTAAATATATGAAATTGTATGGGAGTGCATTTTTGTCAATAAGTCATATTTATCCATAAATTGGACGTTTTCTTTTTAACTGGACCTTTATTTTGTGATCTAACAGAAACGCACCTATAAACTGTAAAACTAAGAAATCGAAATTAATTCGGTGTTAAATCGAATTTTATCATTTATGTCAGCATGCACATGTGAGAGAAACGCTGGTTTCTATACCTTTTCCCCAGAAAAGATTCTCTCTTAAAAAAAAAAAGCTCCTCAATAAAGGCAACATGGGTTAAGTTTACTATCAATTTGCACTTTATCTCAGTTTCTCTGACTCTGTGCAAGAAAGCAACAATAACAAAAAAAAAAGCATTTATATATGAAGAACAAAGTTTCAGTTACTTTAGGTAAGTGCACCAAGAGATAGGGGCATATTTAGCCATCTGTAAGAACATCAAAATCTTGTGACATTCACAGAAAATATAGAGCAGATTTATTGCATTAAAAACAGTCTAACCGTCTTATGTTAATGAATGCTTTTTATTATTATTATTATTATTATTATTATTATTATTATTATTATTATAATACGTAAAACAAGGAGTATTTCCAAATTCTGTAAAAAAAATAATTTAAAAAAACGTAATCTGGCCTATAATCTTTGGGTTGCACAAATTCCTCACTAACTTTGTAGAGAGTCGTTAGACGTTATTTATTAAGCTATTTAAAATAAAACTATATATATATATATAATGTGCATTTTTTCAGTGGAAATGAACAAAATTATTATAACAAGGCTATGTTACATTTTATGTATGGTTTGCAAATCTAAATGGCTTTGACTTTTATTTGCGATGTTAATTGTAGTTTTTGGTTAAGCGTTCTAATTTGAACTCTAAAAGTAGAGCAAATTTCCTAATGCCCATTAAACATGTACAGAATGAAATTAATTGTATATCGTATATTGTATATTAATTCTACCTCTCGTATACTGCGTGTTTTCATCGATGCCAGGCGATTTCCCCCAATTCTTTATTTCATTGTTTTTCCACGATATATAAAATAATCTGAGTATTCATGCAGATTTGTTAAGATAAACTAGAATTAATGAAAATTAGCGTCACCTGGCCATGCCTTTATAAAGTCAGTTTTAATTTGATTTGTGTATATGGGCTATAAAACCATAGAGTTTCCAAAACATGGAGAAAATAATAAGACAACGAAAATATGTCGCAAAACGTTTCTGCTATAGCAAACTTTATATGAGTTTCCCTAGTTCCTCACCGTTTACCTTGTTTCGTTTGTTCGAAGTTACCGTTTAAGTGTAATGGCCCAACCGAAGAGTGTGTGAGGGAAACCCGTTGGAAACGTGGTACAGTGAGCTAGCAGCCCCCCTCAGCGGACACAAGGCACTATTGCACTCAAACAGGCTTCAACGTGGCAGAAAGAAACTCACACTGACTAAAAGTGGAAATAAATAAATAAATAAATAAATAAATAAATAAATAAATAAATAAATATGCACAGTAAATTGGGGTGATAATGGGCAATAGTGCATGCTACGGTTGACCAGCTTCAAATGCAAGAAATGTAAGATTTGTTTTGTCCACATTCAATTAACTTAAAATTTGCTTAACATTTTAGACATTATATTTATTTATTAATAAGTATTTTGTAGGCAAATATATCTTTTTAAACGTGTGATTGCAAGCAAGTGTAGCCTGTTGACAAAATTATCTAGAATTAGTTAACAGGGAAATAGCCTATAGCTGAAGTTTTCTTATTATTATCAATAAGACAAATATGTCTGTGTAAAAAAATCTGTAAAACAACTTTTAACAGTACTTCTAGCTATTACCAATGACCTTATGTAGTGTTATTTTTATTAGATAAAAGATATTTATGGCCTATAGCCCAAAGATGTACTCATTTTAAATTAATTTATCATACTGGGCCAACATGTAAATCCAAATTTGGTTATTTAGTAGTATTGATAGAACATTTAACACCCCTCAATCCCTTGCAATCTTTTTTAAGACTTATTTATTTGTTGTTTTGCATTTTTGTTAACAAAATTTTTAAATACCCTTTTCTTGTTTTATAGGTATAAAGTCACTGCACTTAAATATTGCATTTGTCATTAAAATGAGTAAACATCCATATCAAGTTTCTAGCTGCAACTTTCAGACTTAGCTTTCAGCATAGTATGTAAAGAAAACACACACACAAAAAAGGTGGTGGCTGAACACTAAACTCCAGAACATTATGGAAGGATGAACATCATTTATCCAGAAGATATTCATTCAGTACCCCACATCATATGATAAAAATTTATATTTATATAAAATACCCATTCAGTGAGGTATTTTGATGCAACACTATGACAGGCATTGTTTAGCCATTTGCTGGTTTTGGCTGCCCTTCTTAACCACCTTGCCATTCTGAAAGACCGCAATGATGTCAGCATTCTGGATAGTGGTCAAGCAGTGATGGAAAATAATATGTGCGGCCCTGTGGGGCATCATGCGGCAATTTATGCACAATCTAGACTACATCGTAACAAGGCGATCATTACCATCACAAATCATTGCTTTCCAAAAATAAATGTAAGAAAAAAGTATGGATGACCAGTATTACAAATAAAATGAAACTGAAAATTGCAACACTTCAACAATAATAGGGTCAGGAGTAGCTCAGTGGTTAAGGTACTGGATTACTGTTCATAAGGGTCCTGGTTAAAATCCCACAACCACCAAGTTGCTGCTTTTGGGCCGTTAACTCTCAACTGTTCAGATGTATAATGAGATTAAAATGTAAGTTGCTCTGGATAGGGGGGTCTGCCAAATGTAATAATAACATAATTATATGGCCACAATAATTTCACACTGAGCAAATGATGAAAATCAAGTTTACAGTAGTCAGAACAACCTAGCGGTTTTAATATATATATAAAACAGCCCTACCCCTCTGAGGAATGGTCTCAGAAATGACCTTTTGTGCTGTGTTATCTGGTACCAATGTTAGAAGGATTTGTCCCTCAAGTCCTGTAAAGTGTGAGATGTATCCCCACTGAGCTGAATTGTTTGTCTAAGACATTCCAGAGAAGCTTAATTGAATTTAGGTTTAAGGGATTTTGAGGTCAAGTTAATATTACAAACTCTCAGGGTTTCCCCAGCAAAAGACTGGCTAGAGCATCACACTGCATCTGCCAACTTGCCTTCTTCCCCTGGTGCTTGCTGGTGCCATATCACCAGACAAGCAAAACACATCCACCTGGCCATCCACATGATGTGAAAGAAAATGCGATTTTCAGGTCACCATTACCAATTGCTCCATGGTTCTGATGATCACTTCTCAGTTGTAGACACTCTATTTACAGTCTGTTTCATTGCACTGTCTGACACCTTTCTAACTGCTTGAACCTTTTGTACTAATTTTTTTTTGTGCTAAGCTCTTCTAGAGGATCAGACCAGACAGGTTAGCTTTCACCACCTATATCTCAGTGAGCCTTAAGCATCTACTGTATGACCCTTGTGCCAGTTCACTGGTTGCCCTTCCCTGAATTACTTTTGGTAGGTACTAACAACTGCATACCAAGAACACCCTACATGACCTGCTGTTTTGGAGATTCTCTGAACTAGTTGCCATCACAATTTGCCCTTTTTCACTCAGATCCCTATGCTTTCCCATTATTGCTCCTTCAAGAACAGACTGTTCAATTAACTCATTGATAGGTGAGCCGTAACATAATAATCAATGCTATTAACCTCAGTGGTTTTAATGTTATAGCTAAATAATGTATGTAGATGTCTATAATTTTGGAGGACAAATATTAAACTTAATATAAGAAAAACCTCAGTAAGTACTTTATTAGGAAAACCTGTACATCTTATAATTCAGACACTTATCAAATTAACAAATTAAGTTGAAACAATGGAATGCATAAAATCATATAAATGTGGGCCACAGTTTCAGGAAATTATCAAATTAACAAACAAAATTAGGAAAATGTGATCTTAGGTGATTTTAATCGTGGCATCAGGCTGGTTTGGATATTTTGATTACTGCTGCGTTTCTGGGATTTTAATACACAACAATAAAGAGAAAAACACACAGTGAGCAGCTATTCAGCTGACAGCAAGAGGTCAACAGAGAATGACTGGACTGGGTCAGCCTAAAAGATGGTTACATATCCACTCTGTACAGTTGTAATGAGCACAAATGCACTTCAGAATACACAACATTTCAAATCATAATGAATGGGCTACAGCAAGTAGTGAATGGTTTACAACAGCTGAAGAACACATTAGGTTTCACATCTATCAGCAAACAACAGAAAGCTGAAGCTGCATTGAGGACAGGCTCATGAAAACTGGACAGTTGAAGAGTGGAAAAAGAGACTGGTTTGATAAATCTTGATTTCTAGTGAGTCACAAAAGTGATGGGGTCAGAATCTGGTAACAGCATAAATCCATGAACTCTGCTTTGCATCAAAGGTCCAGGCTGGTGGACGTTTAATCTTGTGGGGAAAGTGTTTTCTTGCCACATCTTGGACCTGTTAATACCAAGCTATTCCTGCTTGAATGCCATAGCCTACTTGACTATCATTACTGACTATGTGCATCTGTTCGTGGCCACAATTTACCATCTTCTAATGGCTCCTGCCAGTATGATAGATCAAACTGGTCTCATGAAAGTGACAATGGACTTCAGTAGCCTTCTCAGTCATTGGAGTGACTCCAGGAAATTATCATAGCCCAAAGAAAATCAACTTTGCTGTTTATCAACTCTGAGACCAAAATGAACTTTAATTTTTCTCTATTGGGTTGTCTTTTACCTTGGTGAAAATACCAGTTTCTTCATTGTTTTCCAAGTATGTTTACCATTACCCTAGATTCTAGTCTGACTTTTAGTACCACTGTTGATTTCTGGTATCATAATGGGGTACTTGAGGGTCCCCTAATGCTCTTATTGTAGCATTAAACAACAAGCATTGACAACAGAAGAAAACAGCCTAGCAAGAAAATCAATCATTATAAAAAATATCCCATATAACTGTTTATTGATAAACATTAAGCTTTTAAAACTACCCTACTGACTATTATGAATTACTATTACAGTTGTACTCATATCATCCCGTTAACAGATAGATGCCCACCTATAGACATTGGAGAAATAGTACAGAGGCCGGGAAGTGCAAAACAAAATACCAAATCCGAAAACAAAATAACAAATTCGAAAACATAATAAACAAAACTAGAAACAAAGTATCAAAACAAAAAACAAAATGATAAAATCAAAAAGCAAATTACAAAATAAAGAACAAAATATCAAATTAAAAAACTCAAATAACAAAACTGAAAACAAAATAACAAATCCAAAAACAAAATCCATCGACCAAGGCATAGTCGTTTTATGCTGTGTCTCTTTAAAAGCTTAAGATTTTTTTCTTAAGAGCTGCAGAAATTTGTCAGAACGGCATATTTGAATCCACAATATGGACAGTTCATGTTTGCACATTCATGGATACACAAATATAGTACTTCCTGCATATCGTGAATGACAGATGTCTCGTCCAATCATTGATAAGTATTTCACACAGAAACTATACCTACCTTTTCCGGTTTGTCTGAACTGTCGTTGTGTTGTCTAATGTGGCATTTTGTTTTCCGATTTGTCGTTGTGTTTTCTGATTTATTTTGTTTCCGGATTTGTTATTTTGCTTTCAGATTTGAAATTTTGTTTTCTAAATTGTCATTTTGTTTTTGGTTTTGTAATCTAGCTTTTGGTTTTGTCATTTTGTTTTGTTTTTATTTTGTTTTTGAATTTGCTCATTTGTTTCCAGTTTTGTAAAAATTAAAAAAAATAGTTTTGTCATTTTGTTTTTGTTTTTATTATTGTTATTTCCGGATTTGTTATTTTGTTTTCGGTTTTATTTTGTTTTTGAATTTGCTATTATGTTTTCGGTTTTGCTATTTTGTTTTGCACTTCTCAGCCACTGTGTCATAGTCCCACCAGCACTTACTCACATACACATGTATACTGTATCCAAAGTGCACTGGCCTGAGGCTCGGCCACTTTAATCTTCCCAAGTGAAAAGAAATAATATTTGTGTAATCTAATTGCAATTAACACACATTTCCAGCTGCATGAGGCATCAATCACACTCAGCTGCACACAAATGCACCAGCTTCTTTTGGAGCCATCATACATTACACATAATATTGTATGTTTTGCTGTTCCCTTATTTTTAGAATCTCCCTCAATGCTTTTTTAAAAAGTTGTCAGCTGTGCCACATATATTTTATAAATAACGTAATATGGTAAATTTATCATCAGACTTTATTATAAAATTAGCAGAAATGATCAAACCACAGACAGCTTAGATTAAAATTGTTCTATTCTGCATTGCACTTATATTTAGAAGTTGTTTCTAATCATCATTATTGTCCTTAAAATATTACTTTGTTAATTTTGTCATTACTTCCATTTACATTTAATAATATTTTTGTTCCTTACAGGTAAGGAGACGATAAAAATCGGAACAACTCCATGAATACACTTAAAAAATGATAACGACTAGATAACAGCTGTTCAAAATCGATACTAAGGCATTAATGTCTGGAGGGGGCAGCCAAAATGTATGAACATGTTCCAAATTAACAAAAAGTTCGCTAACGAATACGACAGAATTCACCCGGAGCCTGAAAGGGGCTGTAAGAAGCCACTACCATCCTCTACCGCGCTCTCCAGAAGTCTAACAAATTTGCATCGGTGTAGATTCGGTAGTAAATTCCCCTCAGTGAAATGGGGGTATTACTGTAAGCAAATACCGATACGTTTTACTTAACTAAATTTTTGCACAACATTCTGTTACGCACCTACAGTGGTGTGTGGTATTTTAAATGGCAATATCGCCACCTGCTGACTATTATGAGTAATTGTGGTAATATTAAAGCAAGTGTTTGTGTTCAGAAATGGAAATTGTTGCAGATGGCAAGGAAAACAGAAGTGGGGAAACAGAGAAAGATACTGTATTTGATCCATCAAAACGCTACAGAGAGCTAATAAAAGTGCAGGAGTTTTTGATACCTAAGTAAATATGAAGGTATGTACTTTTGTACTGTTAATCAAGTAGAAATGTAAATGGATTTACATGAGTAATATTTTATTTATACTTTCATGCAGATACAGGATTTTTATACTTTTTTTCCCCAAACTAGGGAATCACTAAAAGGGTTATCACTAAAAGTGATAACTGTCCTTTGCATAAACTACTCTTATAGGAAAAAATATATATTTGGTGTATCTTCTAAAGGAAAAGGTGATCCCAATTGGGAATGAGGCCTTAACATCACACACAGCGGCCTTTTCCTCCTCTGTGGCTGAAATATGCAGGCTGGTTTTCGGCGCAGATAAAAGTGCCGTAGCATCACCTGCAGTTCTTTGGCTGTTCTCTCCCATGTTGTGATCAAACGCATCAGAGGGCCTTCAAAGGCCTTTAAACTGAATTCCTGTTCCATTTGGTGCACAACTCTTAAGACCCCAAGCGAGAGCCATTCACTTATCCTGCACCAGCTGTGCACAATTTAGGGGTCCGCCCCTTTACACACTTGTTGAAGGGGAGATCACATATGTTCGGATTGAATGAGAGGTGAAAAAATTTGGGGACATGTCTGTCACAAGTTCATGCTGTAACTAATATAAATTATAGATGTGATTATTGATTACCATTACAGTGCAACCTCAGATTGCGATTAACCCTGTTTGCGAGCGATCCGTTAACATCCATGTGTGCATGTCCTTTTTACTATAACACTGTGACAACGTGTGTGCGCGTAAAGCATGTTTTATTTTGTGTTTGTATATGTGTGTGAAAGTTGTCCTTTCACACGAGTGTGTTTATTATAACATGTGTATGCCTACGCGTAAAGCAAAAGCAAGTCGCATTAGAGAGGTTAAAGATCCAATTTCAGCCTGTCAGCATGCACTGTTTCTGTTAGTGTGTGTGTGTGCACATCATTGAACAGCGTGCCCCTTCAGTCCTCCTCTCTTCTTCACACACACACACACACACACATACACACACGCACACACACCCACACACACCCACACACACACACACACACATCAAAACACACACTCTAATGGAAAGGTTATGGAAAGTGCAGGTTATTTTGTTTATTTTTACTTCACAGCACGGATTC
>QMIH01001211.1:152851-166138 GCA_003987875.1 Clarias batrachus | reverse complement strand
ACATTATGGTCAATAAATACAGAACAGAATGTATAGGAGTGTATTTAAAGTGATGTGAGAGAAGGAGTCTAGACATATTCATAAAATTCATAAACAATAGTTGGRAGAAAAGATTCCTGTAGTGCAAAAAACCACATCATAGAGAGAGAAAAAAAACTAAAACTATCATTTCTTGATACAAACCAGTTACCATATAAGGATATAATGTGTATGTCTAATAATAAAAAATAGACAATAGAACAAAAAAAATGCTTAAACCTTTTGTTTAAAAAAATTGCCAGTCCCATTTGAGAGATTTTAATTTAACTTTTTGTTTAAATGTTAATATTTGAGATATTATAAAAGTGTATAATGTGTTTCCTCTAACCAGTTTGTCTGCGTTACTTTATTCCAACATTACACGTTTATAATACAAGTGATTCTGAGTATTTTAAAATTGTGATTAATCGTGATTAATTGCAGATTATGACTACTGTGACTAACTAGATTTAAAAAMCAATAATTTTATATTTGAGAAAGTGTAGGTGAGTGTAACTGCATCCATTTCACCTTCTAAGATATAATTTCTTTTTGCAGTGCCAGTGTAGCCAATAGGTTGTGTAGCATCCTTCTCTCCACTATCTACTTCAAACACTCCAGGGGAGTACTCGATCTTGACCTAGCCTTCCTGATTAGCCTGAGTTTCCTCATGTTGCTGCTTCTGACGCCTTTTTTCAGAAGCAGTTAGCAGAAGAAGTTGGTGTTATCTCCAATTGCCGATAACAGCAAAGTATATTGCACCTGCAGCAACAGACTGATAAAGCACATGCAACATTTTGCTGCAGACATTAAAGGACCCAAGTTTCCTCAAGAAGTAGAGTCTGCTCGGTCTCTTTTTGTGTAAACAGTGTCCATGTTACCAATTATCAGTCCAGTCGAGGTGAACCCCGACCCATCTGTAGCTCTCCACAACCTCCACCACCTCTCGCAGAATGTAAACCGTGTTTGGCGTAGTCCTGGTCTTCCTGAGGTCCACGCCCATCTTCGTATTTTTGGTCACGTTCAGGACAAATTGTTTTCTCCTACACCAATCCACAAAATTGTCCACCAGCCTTCTGTACTCTGCTTCCTGACCACTACTGACACACCTAACATCTCAGAACKTCTGCAGATGCTAGAACCCAGAGTTGTACTGGAAGTCCGAAATGTACAACGTGAAACGGAAAGGTGAGAGTACTACCCCCTGAGGTTCTCCAGCACTGCTAAGCACTTGATCAGACCCGCAGGCTCACAAACTGTGGTCTCTGTCTGTCAGTTATGCAGGAGATTGTGGAAGTGTCGACCTGCATCTTGTGGAGCTTCCCTTTCATCTGTGCGGGTTGGATTGTGTTAAAGCAACTTGCTGAAGAAGATAAATTATGCACCACCAGTTTGAAGGTAGACAGAGGGTAGGGCAGGCAGACTGCAGTGGGTCTAGGAAGGAAACATGTTAACCTGAGGTCTGAGATGAGCCAACACTGGGCTCTCCAAAATCTTCATTACATGAGCTGCAAGGAGGACTGATGTGTAGTTATTAAGGTTGAAGGGAGATGCCAGGGAGATGTCTTAAACCTTCTCCTGACTCGCATACCTCACAAAATCCCACAACAGCTGATTAGCACAGGCCTATAGAACTCGGGGCTGATACCATCAAGACCTAAAGTCTTGTTTTGGTTCAGGCTCTTCAGCTGCCTCTTCACCTGACTTCTTGAAACAGAGACGCGGTGAGGGAAGTAGAGGGCGCCTCCATCCTGCTGGATGAAGAGCGAAAGATGGGTTGGGGTGGTGGATGTGGAGATATGAACTTTTGCGTGACCTGCTATTGTTAATGTAAGAGGGAGAAGCAGTTGTGAAGATTGTCGAGGCAGGAAGCGTATGATGGCTGGAGGAGGGAGCAGAACGGCCAGCTGGAGGTCCTTGTCTCTCTAAGCCGTACAGTACAGTGAAATTGTTTCTTCATATATTCCAGCTGGGGTCAGAAAGCAAGGTACAGCCTCCCTGGAGTAGACTTGCTCAAGGACCCCCCACAACAGTGGCAACTTGGTGGAGCTGGGGCATAAACTGACAACTTTCTGATCAGTAACCCAGAGCTTTAACCTGCTCAGCCACCACTGAGTCTGGCTTTAAAACCATGATATTCTTCATACCAGACCACACACCCCTCATGTTGTTTGCCTGGAGCTTATTGTCCAGCTTCCTCCTGTGTGCATCTTTGCTTTCCTTTGGTCTCACTTGCTTGTCCCCGGCCCTGAAGACTCTCTTCTTCCTGTTCAGCAGCTCCTTCAGATCCAGGGCTTGTTGGAGTCAATGTCATCTCCATGGGGGGGGGGTGTTTTGGTGTTGTTTCTTATACAAAGACAAGGTGAAAGAAATGTATCCGACAAAATTGCAAATCTTGGACACGTCTCATGATCATTGACATTTGATTATAAATKTCATTATTATCATTCTCTAACAGAACGTGGTGAGAAGCAGTAGGAGGTGGGTGGAAGGACAGCAGTATCAGCCCTGGACGCTCCGCCCACTGAAGCTCCAGCCGCTGTCACCTGTGCCCAGGTAGCGTTAAACCCCTCAAACTCGATTCAATCCCATGATCCTCTGTTCATTCCACTTCCTCAGAGAGGGCAAGCAGAATGACATTTACCTGAGCATCTGGAGTGCTATCTATAAAAGTTGAAAAGTTTCATGTTCCTGGTGAACTTACACTACATWCATCTGTTTTATTTAATGTATTTATTTTTCATGTCTCCCAATGCCTTGTTTCTTTCGTCCACAGTGACATCGAGATCTCCCGAGCTCAGACGCCGAAGCCCATAGTGCAGCTCGCGGAGGAGATCGGCTTGTTGCCCGAGGAGCTGGAGGCGTACGGTCGCTCCAAAGCCAAGGTTCAACTCTCGGTACTCAACCGCCTGCAACAGCAACCAAACGGCAAATACGTCCTCGTGGCTGGGTGAGGCTGCGCCATTATTCATCTTTTTCTTTCATAATTTACGGCAATTCCTACTTCTAATTGCTGGGTTTTATGCATAATATATACATTAAAGGGGCGGTCTGCATTTCCACCTTTTGGATATTAAAGATATGAACGGGAATTTAAAATTTTGGGGCGTTTTCAGTGTATATTAAAGGTCCGGTCTGCTAAACCCCTTTTTTTAATGTATATTATAATTGCACTTGCTGGGTGCAGTCTGCAATTCCTCGGTTTTCTGCATTTATTTATTTATTTATTTTTATATTTGGGGTGTACAGTATATTAAAGGTCCTGCTATGCCTTTTTTTTTTTTTTTGTCTATTAAAAGTGCCGTCTGCAGTTGCGTGACTTTGAATGTACAGTATGTTTAAGGTGCAGTCTGGGATTCCTGCTTTTTGGATGTACTTTATGTATAAGATGCGATGAGCGGTTCCTAATCCGGTGTGTAAATTGAAGGTGCGGTCTGTGATTCCTCAGTTTGGGTGTTTTTAATGGTGTGAATTCCATTTCTGTTTCTTGGATGTAAATGAATTATGTGATGGGCAGGTCCTAATTTTGGGTTGTACATTAAAGGTGTGGTCTGCTATGTCTTTTGTTGAGATGTGCGATCTGTGATTCTTAGGTTTTGTGTGTATATTAAAGGSGCGKTCTGCATTTCTACTTGGGCAATTTCTAATTGTTGGGTGTAAATTAAAGGTATGGTCTGCAGTTCCTAGGTTTTCAGCATTTATTTATTTATTTATTTATTTATTTATTTATTTTAATTTTGGGGCGTACATTAAAGGTCCTGCTATACCTCTTTTGATTCCTATGTTGTGGGCGTATATTAAAGGGCCAGTCTGCTGAGCCTTTTGTTGAGATGGACAGTATATGAACGGTGCGGTCTGTGATTCTTAGGTTTTGTGTGTATATTAAAGGGGCGGTCTGCATTTCTACTATCTGGATGTATGTTAAAGATATGATGGGCAATTTCTAATTTGTTTTGGTGTAAATTAAAGGTGCAGTCTGCAATTCCTTTTTTTTATCTACAGTATATTAAAATATGCTGCATCAGCAGTTGCTGGGTTTTGAGTGTATTTTAAAGGTGCGGTCTGCGATTCCTATGTTTAGGATGTATAACACATGTGAATGTATATTAAAGGTACTGTCGGCAGGGCTTTTTAAAGGTACAGTGTCTGSTTGGTTGTACAACAGTGTCCTCAGGACGTTCCACATTGTTGTATRAGCTAAGCTTACCGCCTGGCACAGATGGCTCAGCTGTGCCTCAGCTTTAACATGTCGTCCTTTTTGTCCTCGCAGACACCTCGCTGGTCTTCATGTTGGTTTATCCTTTTTTAACAACAAACGCGGCTTTCATGGGTGAATTCCCAGAGCTCAACGCAAGAATAGATATTCAGAGCTATTCATTAATTCATGGTCAAGCTACCAGGGCAAGGYACACGGGGGACATGTTCTTGGATTTTTGGACACTTTTTTTGAAAACRACGTTTTTGTGGTTGRAGTTATTCAACATGTCTAAGGTGGTACAGTAAACATGTGCAAAAAGWAAAGAATGAGCGTTTTCAGACATTCAAGTAATGCACAAGCAAGAACAATGATCAGTGTGTCTAAGTGGTGTGTGTGTGTGTGTGGAGGGGGTGAGGGGGAGCACATGTTTGACAGTTTTATCTGCTTCAGATACGAGGTTCCCACATGCCTCTCTGTTATCTCTCTCTCTCTCTCTCTCTCTCTCTCTCCGTGCGTGTGTTTCTGTATGTCTCGGTCCTGCCAGAGGCTTGTGGGCGCTTTCATGTGTTTCGGGAATGTGCCCCAAGACCCTTTTTATCAGGCCACTTGTTCCTCCTGCAGCTCTTTGTTGTTCCTGCAGACCCTCTGATGTCCACATCCTCGTCTCGGTCACTGTCCTGCAGCTGGACGACGTTTCTGCACTGGCGGTAGCTCGGGTTCGAGSAGAGAAGAAGCTGCTAGTGTGTTAGGGGGGGGGCTGGGGGGGTTGTATAAGCGTTGGTTATAAAGACAAAAGTATTTAAAATGAGTATTTAAAAAAAATTGCTATGACTCAGATTAACTAGATTAATTTTTTAATCGAGTAACAGCACTAATAAAAATACATCTGAAATATAAAATGTGTGTGTGTGTGTGTGTTGTAGCATCACCCCAACTCCTCTTGGTGAAGGGAAGAGCACAGTGACGATCGGTTTGGTCCAGGCTCTCTCGGCTCATCTTAAACTCAACTCCTTCGCCTGCCTCAGACAGCCGTCTCAGGGTCCTACATTCGGAGTCAAAGGTGTGTGTGTGTGTGTTATGCTCAGGTTGTTTTTGTAATTCTATATCAGCACATTTATGAGTATTTTTCTGTCCGTAGGCGGAGCAGCAGGTGGAGGATATGCTCAGGTCATCCCTATGGAGGAGGTGAGGAATCTCTTGAACTGTTATATACAGCTTCAAAGGAAAACAACTCTTTTTTTTTTCTGGTCAGGTTCTAGTTACTAGTTTGTTCATACGATTGTGACCTCGTTCATCACCTTTATCATGCTGTGAGCCAGGGTGTGGCGAGCTCTCTGTCTCGTGGTCAATTACAGCAACATCATAGGGCTCTACGGTGCTATTTTTAAGTTAACAGTTTCGAGTTAACAAATAAACAAATATACACAATATGGACAAAAGTATTTGGCCAAACCTGCAATGACGCTGTATCCAGACTTATAACTGCAAAACCAACTCCTTATTGAAGTATAACAGCTTCCCGGAAGGCCGTCCACAAGATTTTTCGAGCGTTTCCGTGCCCATTCGTTCTGTAGAGCGTTTTTGAGGTCAGGCACCGATGCTGGACGAGAAGGCTCAAGTTCAAGTTCATCCCAAAGATGCTCGATGGGTTCGAGGTAACACAGGGCTCTGTGTTAGGGCCGGTCAAGTTCTTTCACACTGAACTCTTCAAACCGTGTCCTTGCTTTGTGCACTGGGACACGGTCATGTTGGAATAGAAACGGCTCTTCCCCAAACTGTTGCCACAAAGTTGGAAGCAGAGCATTGTCCAAGATGTCTTGGTATACTGAAGCATTAAGATCGTCCTTCGCTGAGGCCGGATCGATTGAAACACCTGAATTCAATAATTGACGGATAATTCTTGACCAAATACCTTTGACATTATGCCATCTCTTTAATAATATGCTGCGTTTGTGCGTTTTGTTCAGGTCAGGACATGAACATAGACCTGTTTTCATTATCTTTTAAAGGACAGCTATTACGCGAAATCACTTTTTAATCATTTTTGGACGTCCACTTTGGTCTCCTCTGCGCCATTTTTCGAAAAATGCTAGAAAAATGCACTTTGCATTTTAAGGCTACAGACACTGAAGCGGCGTAATTGAATTCAGGGAGATGAGTATCTTTTTATTTTAGTTACAAACAAGACTTTCGTTAACTTATATAACATAACATGGGACCTTTAAACAGATTCATCTCATTTCAGTATGTTTCTCCCTCCTCAGTTTAATCTGCACTTGACCGGTGACATTCACGCCATAACAGCAGCTAATAACCTGGTCGCAGCAGCCATCGATGCCCGCATCCTGCACGAAGCCACCCAGTCTGATAAGGTAACTGATGAGCAGCAGTGTGAAGTGCGATAGGTTTATTGTGGGAAGAGCTGCAATAATGAAACGTCACTTATTATTACTGAAGCTCCAATGTGTGAAGCTCTCTGAATGAGGGTTACTTTGTAATAAAGTGTCTGAGGTGTTCCTAAACCACTGCAGCGCCGATCCTGGATTCTGATTGGTCGGAAGGTTTGTTGATTAATTTTCTACACCCGCAGCTCTGACCGTTTTGGGTTAATGAGCTCGTTCAAATACTTTGACATGAGTATTGTTCGTTTGATACTCATACAAAGTATATATTGTGATACGAGGGGTGTTCAAGTCAAACCGGGACCTTTTAATTGTACAGAATAACAATATTTCTCTATATAATCCTCTGATACTCTAATGCACTTATCCCAGTGTTTCACTAGTGCTTGGACACTGTCAGGGTAGAAAGTTTTCTCAGTACGCCATGATCAGACTGCATGTCTGATTCACGTTTGAGACGCTGGCCTCCCAGGAACTCCTTTAACTTGTGTTGTCAGGACTGTTCAGGTTATATGGCAATAACTCGTAGCCGAGTTCCTGTAACATGCAAGTGGTGTTGGTGAATGATCGCGTGTACACAGTCTCTTCCGCAAGTTGGCGACACGTTTGTCATAGATTTTAAGGATCAAATTTTAAATCACAGTTTGACTCTATAATACACACATTAACTACACGGGTATTTTTGTCCTGAATGAAGACTTTAACTCTCTCTCTCTTTTTCTCAGGCCTTGTATAACAGACTCGTGCCGTCAGTTAATGGAGTGAGACGCTTCTCCGCCATCCAGCTGAGGCGGCTGATGGTGAGGCCCCAGTCCTGTCCGACTCTTCAGTTTCACAATCCATACATATAACCTAACATCTGTTTTTTTCTTTCCTCGCGTTCTCCTGCACTTTGCTCTTTTGACCCCCCCCTCCTTTTCTTAATCCATCTTTTCGCCGTTGACCTGTTGGCACTTCACCCCGACAGTTTACTGTTGTAAATTGTGGGGAATTTCTTATTAGCTTAACTCCTTTCCCCACTTCTCTCTGGTTAAAAAGCAGCTTTAAAAAAATATATTCAAAAGGGAAGCATTTTTCTTTCCTGTACGCGGCTGGCACCGAGCCACAGTTCATGAGAGAATTGAGTCGGCCTCAGCGGTTTCAGTGAATGAGTCCGGGAGCACGATGATCGAAAATAGCTGTCCTGTTAAGCTGTCCTGATGGTGAATAGTCCACGAATAATAATTTTGGAAAATCCTCAACAAAACAGAGTTCACATTCCAGTACATTCCAGGGGGAAACAGCTCTGAGACAAAATGGAAGCACGATGATTGAAAATGTCTGTCCTGTAAAGCTGTCCTGATGGTGAATAATGCAAATTTTGGAAAATCCTCAACAAAACAGAGTTCACATTCCAGTACATTGGGGGAAACAGCTCTGAGACAAAATGGCATCCGGTAAACAAGCGCACAGTAAACAAAATGTAGTGTCGTCTTCCTGGGCTGCCTTCAAACGAGGTCAGCTGATCCTGCTGCGTCCCGATTCTAAAGTGCAGCCTCGCAAGAGTATAATGCGGAACCAAAATAACAGACCTGTGTTTTCCTGCGCTTTACATTGTATATTTGTGTCAAACCTGTATAAGACTCAGTTTGTCGGACTTGCGAACAAATCCGACTTACGAACGTGCTCTCCGAATGGAACTCGTTCATAACTCGGGGACTTACTGTAATTAATTTTTGTTCATGATAAACAGCAAGTGCTATGAGAACACTGGGACAGGTTTTAGGTGTGAACGAGGATGTTCCAGTGTTTCCCCTTAGAGACCAGGCCTGTGTCAGTTCTTCTCTATTGTAAAAAATCCGACCGTATTTAAATATCCCAATGAGCTGTATTGCGGAATATKCGGCATTATTTAAGGACATATATTAAGCGCAGTGCTCTGCTCCTCCACTAGGTGTCCTAATAACCCAACTCCAATCTCGTACCATTACTGTAAGACCTGCATGGCGCTGATGCGCTACGTTTGCCTGCGTTCTGTTTATAGTCATTATTTATAGTCATGAGGTCGGGTACACGGACAAGCGGCTTAGGAAAATACACAGGAACGCAGAGTTTATTTAGACTCAGCGGAGAGCTGACCTGTTCTCCGACCGTAAGGGCAAGTGATCAAGAGCAAGAAAATGAAAAGTGGTTCAAATTCTCATTAAACAACATGGGTGTGTGTTTCGGAAGAATTTCTCCCGGAAAGATTTAAAAACAAGGATATGGTCAKGATCTTGGTGTTTATTTTGATAATGCTTTAACCAAATGATATCATGGTGCTTCAACTGAATCATCTCATGGTGCTTAAATGGAATCGTCTCCTGGTGTCTTAACCAAACCGTCTCGTGGGGCTCTTACGTCGACTTACAACTGTGTTGTCTTGTAAGATTTTAACTGAAACATCTCATGGGGCTTTAATAGAATTAGCCGTATCATTTCAAGGGGATTTAACCAAATATGAGAATTATCTGTTGGTGGATTAAATGAATTGCCTCGCTGGGCTATAAATGAATTATTCGATTGTCCCTTAACTAACTTCTCCTAGTGTCTGACTGCTTTCCTTCAAATTCTTCTTTTCCATCTTCATCCCAGCGTCTTGGAATCAACAAATCCGACCCAGGCACCCTGACTCCCGAGGAGATCAACRCCTTCGTSCGGCTCGACCTTGACCCTGAGAAGGTCACATGGCAGAGAGGTAGGAGCTTTCGCCCTTATACCAGACAGTGTTTCAGATATCTTATGAAGCCTTTTGGAATTAGCTGTGTGAAGAGAGAAAGAGAGAAAGCTTAACGTGTGAGCACCTAAACTACGGCCGTGTGATAGAGGGACTGGGAATCACCAGGGACGGGCCGATACAATATTATTACGATACCTGGGTGGCGATTTAATTTGTATTGCGTTCATTTGCGCGTCACGATTTTTATAAATATCCTGATGATAATGGTAACTTTTATAGATTTTGTTACAATTCTAAAGAAACTTAGCAAATCAAACTGAGAATCAATTTTCTCCTGTTTTCTAGTGTGATAGAAAGTATCGATTTTTTTTTCTTTCAGAGATTGAGGGACTTTTTTTTTTTTTTCTTTGAACCTGACCATTAATATGTGATGTTCATCAGAATAGTAGATAGTGTTGGAGAATGTACAGTATAGAATGCAATACCTCATCACTACAGTAAAGTTTAAATGTTAACAAATCCATTGCTTGATTTATGCAAGATCATCTTGTCGAACAGGCAAATAAACAGGCATATAAATGTGCATTCTCATAAAAGAACGTTTGAATGATCCAAACCTGAACATTACCCGATTGAGGTACCTCAATAATCCTGGTGTTTGTAGTGTGAGTACAATATCAGCGCTTTGTCCTGGCCCCCTTCGGACTCCGAGCTGGCAGGTCTGCACTCGCTGGTCCTGTATATTACGGACATTGGAATGTTCTTTCATCATTCCGTCCTCCTTTAGGCCCGAGTACCAGAGCAATAACCGGCCCCWTGGTCTGTCCCCCTTCGCGGCCCCCCTCKTATATTGTAAAGACCTGAAGATTTCCAAGAGCTTGAAGCGGCCTCAAACCCACCAGCTTTTCTCAGGAGAGCTTTGGAAAGCTTTTKGGGSTTTAACTGATTATTTCCAGCTCCGAGAGAACGGATTAGCCTGGAAAACACGCAGGAGCTCTTCTCCGATGATTTTAGGCTCAACCGTGTTGTACACACGTGGTAGGTTTGGGTTCGGAAATTTCCCTAAAGCCTCCGAGTTACTGCTTTTACCCTTTTTTTTTTTTTTTTACTTTTTTTCCCTAATGGTTAATAATGAACACCTGCAGAATCGGCACATCTGCTGGCAAAGCGGTGCGTTTATGATCAACCACGCCCACTCAGCGCTTACCAGAGTTACGGTCTGGTTTGTTTAACACAGGATACGCCTGTGAGCAGTAATGCGGAATTCTCCATCCTGATTGGTCAGCTCTGAGTATAGCGGATCATATTAGTGCTGCAAAGTTTAATCGCATAACGATCCAAATCACAATACGGACCTGAGACTGTTTATAGTTGTTTTTTATATATATATATTATATCAGGTTATGTATACAGTACGTTCCACATTGTTAATCACTTCAAAAGGGTTCGTAAGTGAATAAAATCCGTAATTGTTTGCATTTTGCTGTAGTATAAGAGGAATAAAGCTTGTATTGCTGATTTTCTTATAACGGCACGACATTTTTTTTTTCTTTTACTTAACACACACGTCATGTTCTTTAGCTACTGAAGGAATAGGGAATATAGGGCGGGTTATTGAATCAATGGATGTTTTATTGGTTGATTGGCTTTATGGTCACTTTTTGATTCAGAACGTTTAAAATTATTTAGTTMAACTTTTTTTTTTTAACTAGAAAAAGTAAAATATGGAAAAATATGTTCTTAAAGAAATATGCCACAGCTTCCAGAGACAATGTAAACGGCTTCCATCCTCCACTAAATACTTTCGTTTTGTAAGAAAAAATAATTGCATTTGCTTTCTTCTTTGGAGTTTTGGCGCGATTGGTGCAATAACCTGCAACAAAACTCATTACCTCAACTCATTAACACCGTATTGGATTGTGTCATCTTGTTTGTCGTGTTGTGGCTCTTTTTTGCACTTTGTTATATCATGTTAATCTGTTTTGTCTCAGCTAATTAGGCGGCTTAATTAGCAAGTTAGTTTTGTTAATTTATGTTGTACTGAACTGTATATGGTTTAAATGACGACAGTATCAGCCTACTTGAATTGACTTGACTTGACTTGAATAACGCCATCTAGTGGACTGAAGTGTGGAGCAGAAGAAGAAAAAAAAAAAGTTAAAATATTGCTGCAAAGCGGCGATGATCGGGCCCAAGCACCTGCACTATTGCGACCTCCTGAAAGACTGTGGGCTGATGCATTTAAAGGAGGAATACCAATACCATTATGAGATGATAATCTATAACTATATAATTATACATGACTCAGGAAGCTATTCGAAATTCGAGTTTAAGGTCTTAGCCACGGTATATCAAATTCCATTGGGTGCATTTTTGCAAACAACCTCAAGTAACTGACTTCCTAAGGAGTAGAGCCCATGAYGTGCATAGTGAAAGTTGTTCAGCTCAATAAGATCCAAATGTGTACYGGGTTTTACATGGATACGTGCAAGTGTGTATGAACTATGCAGTAAAATCTCCTGTGAAGGGCCTTTACTACACCCTTGTGGTAGCAGATTACAACCTGTGTGCTGATTTTCAAGAAATTWTGCACATGTTCAGACCCCCAAAAGACGCTTGGATGCTGGGGAGGGGGGGAACCCTTCGCACAATTTGATGACATCAGGCTGATGTCATAGTGCTTGGGTGGGCCCTAATTAAAAAAATCAATCAGCAACACAAGTCACGCTTTGTTTCGGTGTTTATCCAGTACTTGGAGTGGTTTTATAAACTTTAAAACCTGTATGATGTATAGCTTCTTGAGACAAATCAGACAATAAACACGAGTCGAATTGAATTGAATTGAATTGACAATCACAATGCCGAAAATACGAATCGAATCCAATCAACAATTTACCCATGATTCTTAGCTCTAAGGGTGAAATATGTACTTCAAACTCATATAGTCATGACTCTGAGCGCAGGGCGGGACTCTCTGTGAACTCGACTCCTTCACGTGTTTACTCGTCTTTTACGCATGTCCGAATACGTAATGTTTAAAAGTACATTTCAAAGTATATGACCTTATACTGTAATCACCTCAGATCCTTTATGTACATATACACACTCGGTGAGAGCAGGAGTAACAGGACACCAGCTGTGGATGGTTTGAGTGTTTGATTTACGGTGAGTCTGCTTTGTGAACCCCGTGTGTGTTTGGCAGAGGGAAATACACAAACTCCTTAAAATGCTTAAATTTCCTTTTGTGTGTGTGTGTGTGTGTGGTTGCTCTTGGGTTTTCATCTCGCTTTCTTGGCTTGCTGTACGTGAGATCTATTCCGCACTTCAGCTCCATATGTGCGGTGAGTGTTGGCTGTTACACGGCTCCAGCTGAGTCGTCTGACTCGAGGCTTTCCAGCACGCTACACCCAGGATTGTTGGACGCTGACGCTGCACGTCTGCCAGTACGAACTGCTAACATAAAGGGAAAACTCTGGCGTTTTTCAAAACCTAATCAGTATCTACTGCATGTGTGACTACCACGGACAGGAATTTTAAACTCCCTGTACAGACTCCAAACTCACCAATAATAGAATTCTTAGGGGAATTGTTGAACTCTGTTAATTTAAAAAAATAAAAACTGTTTGTTTAATCCAGGTGTTATGGAGCGCAAAACAGTGTTGAATCTAAGAATAAGGGCGGAAATACTGCATGTTTGCTGTTAAACCATGCATTGGCGTATTTAACCAGCAATGTCATGAGTGAGTTTGTTCACGTATTCTAGGTGTGTTACCGGAGGATACCAGTAGGAGGAAACCATCTCAGGAGGAAGCCTTAAACAATTGGAAAGGGAGAATGACTTAATGTCCAGGCCTCAGCAGTCCAATTCCTGTCCCGGATGTTTTATGTGGCTGCTTTGGTGCTCTTCTTGAAATGTATGAAGGTGTGTCATGCCAACAGTAAAGCATCCTGAGACCATTCATGTGTAAGGT
>QMIH01001211.1:107300-121868 GCA_003987875.1 Clarias batrachus | reverse complement strand
CATGAGAAAATGATAACTTGCTTCAGAGCAGGTCTTTTTTTTTTTAAATGGTAGGCAAAAAAAAGTCAAAACAAACAATAGGCTGGATTCTGATCCGGACCGAAAGACATCATCGGCGCAGGAACATTTACGGCTTTTCACATTCTGTGTTACGTCATGCTAATTAGGCGCATTCCRCCTAGGGTGTTGCACTGGGAAACAGCATTACTGACGAGCAAAAAATGTGCAGCCAGTAACACGGTTCATAAACCTAGCCTTAGGACGTACACCTACACTCTGGCACATGCAACATGCRGGAGGAGTGGAGTGTTCTCTTCTTGTGGGAAAGAGGTCTGTCCCCCTCGGCCACCCTGCTTACATACATAGGTTGAGGATGCAGATGATAGGGCTGGATGGAGGCAGATGATTCGCTATGGCGACCCCTGGAAGGGAACAGCCAAAAGACGAAGAAGCAGCAGCTTCTTTGATCTGACAAGTTAAGTATGTGTTTGAGTTCTAGCTGAAATACCCTTCAGATAAGGCCTTTTATACAGTATATATAATTAAACTTACTCCTCAGAGCAAGGACACGACATTTCAGCATCAGCGTAAATGAGCCACAACTGAGCCACGCCCACCAGAGTTGAGCAGTGAGCCGGGGGAGGGGTATCATTTTTTTTTTTATGAGGTCACATCAGGGAGGGAAATCTGATTTACAAATACGAAAAGCTGCAAAGGATTGGGTGTAAAGGTCTAAACATGGCAAAAAAAATATTTTGCAGTGGTTTAAATCAAAGTCTTATTTTTTTCTCATTCGTCAAGCAATCTGGTGGTGCTGAATGCATTCTCCAGCTGTCTCGGGTGTCTCTGTGTGTAATACTGGAATCGGTAATCAATGACCGGTTGTGTACGTCTGACCTTTTTTTGTCTTGTTGGAACAACTTTAGCTCTCATGCTCGATGAAGGAAACGATATTAAAAGGTTGTCGGATCAATAATCGTACAGGTTTTGTTTTCCACAGTTAATTTGTCCGAGTTAATGAAGGACGTTGGTAGTGAAGACTGGAATGCGAGGTTCAGAAAATGTAACTGTGTTGTGATGTTTTTTTTTTCCTTTCCTAAAATTAATTTATGCTCTTTTGTAAGCTTGATTTGATTATCACTGAGGAACATGAAGAACCTGCATTATGTGAACATGCKCAAAGCTCTTGGAGTTCATTATAATTCGGATTTTAATGAAAGAATTGCAAATGTATCCTGTGTTTGAACTGCACTTATGGGATTTATTTACAACGACACACTGATAGACATACTGAATCCTGGGAAAAACTCTACTTCTTACGTAAATTGCAACATCATATATCGTGTCATATTCCTTAACCTTTTTATTTGATCAGCTCGGTCATACTTATATAAAAGTAAAAATATAAAGTCATTGCTAGGAAATAGCTACAGGTTAGAAAGTTTCCTAAAAGTGTTTCCTAAAAGTGTTATACCAAGGTGATAAACTACAGCGGTACCTCGGCGTACGAATTTCATCCGTTCCAGAGGCGAGTACTGGTGGAGTTACGTATTGCAAAACGCATTGTCCCATAGAAAATAATGTAAATGCGGATAATCCGTTCACGCCGCCCAAAAATATTACCCATATTACCAATATTACAAACTTCCAACACTATAATCATATTTTTTGCATCTAAAAACATTTAGAAAAGACACGAAGTAAAATATGAAATAAATAGACATTAAACCTCATTTAAGATTAATTTATGATTCCTCTCGGGGCCGGCTGCTTTAAAAACCAAACTGAAAGCGGCTCCGTTTTCTTCTTGCTACCGTCCCTGATAAGATTCTTGGGACCCGTAGTGCTGCGTCTTCACTAAATCTTAAACAGAATGGGGGGGGGGGAATTAAACTCTCTCCGCTTGGCTTTCCATTGACGCAAACAAGTTTCGAACGGTTCCTGGACGAACTGTACATGTAACTTCGCCAGCGTTCAGTTCAGCTCGGTTCGTTTGCTCGTGTGCTGAAAATGTTTCGTAATGCAGAGGCAAATTTCCTGCAAAATTTTAGTTTATAAGGTGAAAATTCACAAGACGAGGCCGAGGTACCGCTGTACAGTGTGGTAGAAGTGACTCTGGTTCATCACATCACCTCGTGTGTGTGTGTGAGTGTGTGTGTGTGTGTGTGTGTGTGTGAGCTTGTTCAACACTAAATCTTCCCCTGATGTTCTGATCCGTGTCCCGCAGATGAGCACCATGCCAGGCCTTCCGACGCGACCCTGTTTCTACGACATCGACCTTGATCCCGTAACCGAGGAGATCTCGGGGCTGTTTTAAACTTCCACAAGACCCGTGCACACACCCGCGCTCTCAACAGGTACAAAATACACCTCGGGTAATTTCTAAGTGCTTTACTCTCTGCTTACTTCGCTCACTTAATTCAATGTCACTTTTTTCTGTCTCATGAAGGTCGATGGTGATGGAGTGAGCAAACTGAGGCGGGCAACTCGAGCAGACGACCAAATAATACTTTCAAACACATCTGATCATCGCCTGTAGCTTTTTTCATGCATTATTTACAAATTTGCAAAGACAAGCAGGACTCTGTTTGTTGTTGTTTAGGAATTTCATTCATGTTTAGGTTTCAGACTTCACTGCAGTTTGCTTTTACAGTTTTATTTTTATTTTCTTTTTTATGTTTAAATGGATTATTTACAAGAACACTTCCTGGCCAAATAAAAATAAAAATAAAAAATTGCTGTTCCAGAAGTATGAGTTTCTATCAGGCAATAAAAACAAGCTGAGCGTAAGTGGCAATAAAATAAAGTCAGCTGACGACCTGAATGTACTGAATGGACCAGCTTTCAAACAACATTCCTCCCTGACGGCACGGGCCATAATCCAGCACTCCAATTGTGAACACACACATTCCTGTCTGAATTTAATCTAAACTGGTTTTGGATGGTTATAATATATGGTTTGGTTTCCTTCTAACACTACTGCTGTTGCATTACTGTTGTCGTTACCTTTGCTGCTGACATGACATGCTTTTGTATGTCTTGAAAATAAATACAGAATAACCTGTTGGCTTTGTTTTTGGGGTTATGTTTGATGTTTGCCATTACAGACTAGTTCACAACTTTTTCTACAAAAAAAGTTACACTATGGTGTAAGTATCAGGTCTTGGCATGATTGTCTATGGTGTAGCAATGAAGCTAAGGTGTCATCACAGTATTCTAATCGAATTAAAATAGAAAGGTAAAGCATATAATGGGAAAATAAAATGGGGCCAAGAATGAAGCCCTGAGGCACAACACRGGTTGAATGCACCTTTTAAAGAACCATGTCACATATACAGAAAGAGTTAAGTACAGAATCAGTTAAACAGTTTTTGGGTTATGTTTGATGTTTGCCATTACAGACTAGTTCACAACTTTTTCTACAAAAAAAGTATCAGTAAGTATCAGGTCTTGCCATGATTGTCTATGGGGTAGCAATGAAGCGAAGGTGTAATACAGTGGCGGTTCGGAAAGGCAAAGAAAAACAATTGCAATTTGATATAGTAAGGCTACAAAAAAGATAATAAATTGTGCTATAAGGACGTATGGATCCTTACAGAGAGAGCTTCGATAACTGAAGACGTGCTATGGAGAGATTTTATAGATCTATATTACTGTACATGAAACGAATTGCGTTCACTTACAACTGATTCCATCCTGGTACTTAAAACTCTAAAACTAGCGGTCATGAGAAACGACGTCGCTACAGAAGGCAGGATACAGTAGGTCTATGCAAACATACAGTAGAACATGTTTCCCATGCCGACAGGCTGCCGTTAATATCACCTTAATTAACCACGATCTGATTGTGCGATCACTCATAGCAATCTGTACCAAACATAGTGAAAGTCGGAACTGGCCTTAATTCTCACTTATTTAATCAAAATTCTTTCGGAGGTAGAGCAGGGAGCACTACTTGATATCGTTTTGCATGGTAATCATCATCATCATCATCATCATCACACAATAAGTTAATACCAGGGCCGAGTAAAGCCATAAACAAGCCAGACTTTATGTTTAAGACAATATTGAAATGAGACATAAATTCAGAAATGTATTCAGGAGATTTAAGATGTAAACCCTGGCACCCTCATCGCTGCTAATTTAATGCTAACATTGTCCTGATGGTATCGGACATTTTAGGTATTTTAGAGAAATCAGATTTGCCTGTCTACTTTGTGTCATCACAGTATTCTAATCGAATTAAAATAGAAAGGTAAAGCATATCATGGGAAAATAAAATGGGGCCAAGAATGAAGCCCTGAGGCACAACACGGGTTGAATGCACCTTTTAAAGAACCATTTCACATATACAGAAAGAGTTAAGTACAGAATCAATTAAACAGTGGACGGCACTGCCCAAAAGCTTAGATTTAGCCAATTTTAGTTTTTACGTGCCTCTATATTATTCTACATTTCAATGTGTTTTGCAAACAACCCAAGAGGAACTTTGTTCACATACTGTACTGTGTTGCTGTAATAGATGTACGTCATGATCAAGCAATTGTTTTCACTCCAAACAAGAACRTTCTATTCATATACACAATCGCTTTCTTTAATAAGCTCTGACGTCTCTTTCTTATCGAAGGATAAAGGCTGCTGCCTCTAAAAACCCTACGCCGGACAGCGGGCTGCTTTTCACACCTTTTCAGTACTGACCCGCTGCCTCTACAAGTCGGCTGTAATGCGCTGACCGGCGGATCAGTCCTGCACTGACTTTTTTTGTTTCCGCAAGCACAAGCACCTACATCCTGAGCTTCCTGCTGTGCTACTGGAGAGCCACAATGCGTCAGCGCGAGGAGGCCAGGCCAGGCGRCTGGGAGTTTCTTTCGTTTCAGAAACGTTATTCGGGCATGGAAAAAAAATTGATGTGACTGTATGAAGTGTGCATTTGTGTGTGTGTTTGTGCATGCTTGCTTTGCCTTGTATTTGGGGGAAGAAAAAAAAATCTTTTTGGGTAGGTTTGTTATAGTTTGTGACTTAGCAACATGTTTCTGTGTATATGAGGGGTGTTCACGCGTATATGTAAATCTCAAAAACGTTTTATTTTCATAGAAAATAGTTTTTTTGTAANGGAATATATGGTGCAGGATCAGGAAGTGGTCGCGTTCCCTTTAGACTGAAACGCGTCCCTGTATTTCTTTCAAAAGGCCTTTGTTTTGATCAGAATTTTCTCTATGGATCCATCACGTGCATACACACACACCTGAGGAAATATGCTTGGATGAGAAGCTGTACCTGGTGTGTGGAGGAGCAGCCAGAAATCCCCCCGACCTCCAGATAAACAATCCAGACCCCGAATCTGTTCTTTATTATAATGTTCCTTATGCAGGGTGACTAGTTTTGTCATTTTTGGCAGGAACCTGGCGAGGTGCCTTCCATCTAGAGGAAAAAAAAATTGGATTGTGTTTTTTGGGGGCTAAATTGCTATTCCATTGAACATCACACGTAATCTGATTTATCCATCAGTAACCTGGTCAGCATTGACGTCTTAATGAGCGCACAGGGATTTCTCCAGAGGTCAGTTTTCCAGGAAAGCCATGCCGTGGTGTGTGCTTGTAACACCGGATCCTTTCACACTCAACGTATGTGAGAACAGTCCTATAGTCATATAAAAATAATAAATAATAAAAAGCTGTACTGCAAATAATAAAGAGCCGTGTACGATAAAGGGTGTTTATGGTTCCTGGTGATTAACGCTCGTTTATTTGGGCCAGTGGAGGATCAGTGAGGAGAATTTTACTCTCAGTTCTGCCAAAGAGTTTGAGAGAAAATCTCTGAACCCTGAGCCGTGATTAGACTGGATTCTGCCYGAGTGTCAGTCGCTTTGGATCAATGTGTCGGCCAAATGAATGGGCATAGATATACAGCGGAAGGAAATGCGGTACGCGGTGCTGTTAGAAGTGCAGATGGAATGAAAGATAGAAGGAAGAAATATTGTCGGGAAAGATGAAGTAAATAAAAGAGAGAAAGAATGACAAGGCGAGAAAGTTTGAATGAAAAGAAACCGTTTGGATTTTTTAATGAGAAGGATTTAGGCAAGGAAGGAATAAAAGGGCATAAGGGAAAAAGGAAAAGTTAAAGAATTCTTTGGAAAAAAAAGATTGATGAAAAAAGGAAGGATGGAGAGAATGAAAGGAAGGAGAAGAAAAAATCAAGCAAAAGAACAGATGAGGCAAGAGCGGAAGAAGAATTGAAGAGGAAAACGTGGAATGTAGGATTGCAGACAGAAGGAAAGGAGTGAGAATGGGAATTATCACATTCCTTTAGCAACGTTTGGGATTGATCAGCTTTCTGTCGGTGTGGGTGGGATTGATAGCTTTTTTGTAGGACTGTTTGCGATTAATTTTTAATTATTTTTTTTTTATGTAGGAGCGGGCTGGACTGATTGCCCTTTTATAGAAACGGATGGGATTGATAAGAGCAGGTTTCATTCAATTCTGTTCAGCCAGTTTTGCTTGTGTGATGCTGTGACAAAATGTGGCTGGACAGACAGACAGACAGACAGACAGACAGACACAAATAAAGCCAGGCAAACATACAGACAGACATACACACAGATATACAGGCAGACATAATTACAGACAAACACACATAGACAGAGATACAGACTAACATACAGACAGACAGACAGACAGACAGAAACAGACATTCAAACATACAGAGACATACATAGATACATAAATACATATATACAGACAGACATACATACGGTCATAGACATACATAACGTAATACAGACAGACATACATGCAGACATAAATAGTCAATACAGACATACAGACAGACAGACAGACAGACATACACACATTAAGACATGCATACAGAGACATACAGACAAACCTTCAGACATGCATACACACATTCAGACATACATGCAGAGACAGACATACAGACGTACAGACAGACGTTTTCGGGGACTGATTTCTGGTCCTTCAATGTACGAAATGTATAAAGATATAACTGAGAGAGCGAGTTGTGCCTGACGTACAGACAAAACCTTTCTTTTATTTACACAGATCACCTCTTGATGCACCTCAGGGCATTTCCTCTGTAACAGCAGCACACAGACAGCAGCCCTGTGCTTTATTCTTATAATAAACTGCTGATTAGTGAAACTGAATATCATATGAATCAAAAATCAGCCAAAATTGTACTCGAAGGAATCGAATCAGTGAGAATGACTCCTKTYCTTTAGGATCCGTCCCAAAACCGCACTGKATGGTGGTGTGATGGCCTGGAGCAGCCCGGCACCTGTAGTGACCTGAGGGTGTAGGGGACTGTGTAGTGCGGTTTGGGACGAAGCCCGAGCCTGGAGCTCGTGTGTGTGTGTGTGTGTGTGTGTGTGTGTGTCTCCAGTTGTTGATGCTGCGAGGCGGGTCTGTGAGGGAGGAGGCGCCCTGAAGAAGGTGATTGCGGACACAGCCGACTTCATCCTTCCAGAAGCCCGACGCCCTTCACAGCGCTACTGCTACTGCTACTCTGCGCGTGAACCTCCCGCACTGCCGCTCATCTCCACTGCAGCGGGCTCACACACACACACACACTCACACACACACACAGACTCAACCACTGTCCGCTCCGGTTGTTTCGGTTTGTTTTGTTGCTTGTTTGTTTATTTGTTGTTTCCTCCGGGATGGGAGCGAGCACATCCGCGCAGCAGGACGCCAAGATCGGCGAGGACGAGGGCGAGCGCGCCGCGGACCTGAGTGAGACCCGCGATGATGACACCGACGACGCGAAGGTAAGTTGCGTGCGCGTGTTCTCGCGTGAGCGTGCGTGCGCGCGAGGCGCGCGTGGGATAGATGCGCACGTTGCGTCTAAATGACTCTGCAAAAAATATATATACAGTATATATACACACACACACAGTACTGTAAGGAGGGAAATCAGGTCCTAAACCGCATCACTGCATTGTCACTGGGGCATCACTGGCACCTGGGCATGTGCACCTTCAAAATAAATATATTTAGGTACATTATTCATTATGATTAATTAGATTTATTTATTTTTTATTATTTTATTTATTTTAGGGTATAGCTTTACCTGTCCCTGTGCATGGTGCAGAGTGAGGCTGCATAAGGTGTAGCAGCAGGGAACGGTACTTCTTMGTACCCTTCWGAGTGTATAAGTCATAGTGAGCGAGTAACACTTCATGAGGCTCTCATCTATCTCTATATACTGTACATGAACAGGAAGGTTTTGTCTGTACATCGGTTCTGTAACGCGCATTACATCGGAGGACCTGAAACCGGTCTCAGAGAAATGTATGTCTGTATGTCTGTATGTCCGTATGTCTGTCCAGCCAGATCTTGTCACAGCATCACGCAAAAAACCGGCGGGACGGAATTATATAAAGAAACTTTACCAGTCCTTCTGTAGTTGCCCGAAGTTAAACCTGCGCCATGGTTTAAATCAGAATCTTGTGACGTTATGAGCAGTTCTGTGTCCCGGATTATAAACCGCAAGTTTCCACAGCGTACTGTCAAACTGTGTGTGGGCGTGTCTTAAATCGACTGCTGGACAAAATTTACTGAATCTTTTGCAGTACATTTAGATCTTCCTGAAGTTTAACCTGCACCATCAGTGAAATCTAAATGTTGAGTAAAAGCGATGTTATTAACAATTATGTGCCGGATTTCATAATCTCCTTTAAAACAATCTACTAATGCGCTACTGTCTCAATGTAAACAAACACCTGCACCAATAGATATTAATGAGAAAAGATAAAGTGAATATTTTGACTGGGATTAATTCATATTTTCACTTCGGCTGAAATAACAGCGCTGAAGTGGTAGAAGGGAATTTTAACACGCTGGAGTCGTTTTAAGACAAAACTTCATCTTTATCTGATCTACTTGTTCCATTTCTCATCTGTGATTCTCTCTCCGATTACCGAACAGGGAGTGTATTTGTCTGACGATGAAAGAAGTACAACTTAGTGTAAACAAGACATCAGATACTCAACCTTACAGAATGTGATTTCTGTGTATTAATAAGTTAGACAGAGAGTTCTGCCGTACATAAAGACAGAAAGACATGTACATGGACTTCAACCTGAAATAATAATATCATATTCATATAGATTATGATGAGATTATTTTTAGCTTTAACATGTTAACTATTTCTACAAACAATCCCCATGTCACATTGTACCAATTCCCACATTCAAACATTGGGATCGGGTATATATAGCTTTTATATACTGTAAATAAACAGTATAGTAAGCTAACTGAGTCTAGTAATTAAAGTAGAGAAGTTGTAGAACTGCCAGAGTAATATTAAGATGGTTAGAAGCCTCAAATATCCAAAATGTCAGCATACAGATGGGGTGGGGATGGAGATGCAATCAAAAATAACCCTGATGTCACCCAAAAAGCTGAACTGATCTGCTTTACTGATGGAATAAAACTTTTTTGGAYATGCTAATTACAGATATAAATAAATGAACATCTGGTGCTAATAATAATGTTACATACGAGTGCTTTATTTCTTTTATATCGCGGCACGGTGGTGTAGTGGTTAGCACTGTCGCCTTGCACCTTCAGGGTCCGGGTTTGAGTTCCAGCTCGGGGTCTGTGTGCATGTAGTTTGCATGTTCTCTTTGTCTCTCTTCTCAAGATAATAAGCCAAAAACAATCTTGTCATGTTACAAAGAAATCAGAAATTCTGAAGATCAGAAACGCCTCCATCCTTAAACCTTCGTACAAGGGCGCCGAATCTGGAGACTCCAGATCCTCTATCCGTCCATCCTTCTTAAATAAACATCTCCTTACACTCCTTCCTGTGKAAGCTGTAAGGGAATTCATATAAACCTGTACATCATTTCTATCTGTCCTACCTTTAGAGAAAATGCATCAACACCTCCCGACCCAATCAGGATCCAGAATTCCACAGCGCCGGCTGTGGGATAGGATTAGAATCATCACAGGAAATTCGCTCCATATTTAATAATCCTAGCTTCAGACGCTGTCTCACTGTCCGCGGGTCTGTTTGCGCATTCCTTCCACATTGTTTACGCGTCCTGCGTCTGGAATCTCGTTTTTCCCACAACATTAAAGCAGTTATCCCGGCTCCGTGATACAGCTGACTCAACTATCAGCTCGTTATGAAGCCGTGTTAAAGGAGTGTGTCTGATGCAACCACAACAACAACAAAAAAATTTTGTGCACTGCAGAGGGAATGTGAGACAAACACATCAACATGGATGGGACAGGCACAAGTGAGCCGCTGAATTCTTGAACCCGACTGGTCAGAAAGAAAGTGTTGGGTGTTTTTCTGTTACGCCAGGATTGTATAAATCACTGGTTTATTTTAATGCACTTGTTCTGACGTGTTATCGTTTCCATAGTAACGGTTGACTAAAAGGTCCCATATTTTACTCTTTCAGGTTAAATGTCTCACGCCTTCCGCTAAAATACCCCTCCGATCGGCTGCCATTTTTATACCTCAATCTCTCTTTGTTTCACTCCTCCTCCAAACACGCTGTTTCAGTGTCTATGTAAATGAGCTACAGCTGAGCCACGCCCCTGAGGAGGACAGCAGAGCAACAAGCAACAAGGGGGAGGGGATCTACTTATATGAGGTCACTTTAGGGTGGAAATTTGTTTGACTTGCAATACAAACATGGAAAAAAGACAAAAAATAAATAAAAGCCCTTTATTAAAGAGCTCCACCAGAACACGTTAGTCGGAGATTGTAGGATTTTTTCTCTGACCTCTAAGATCTCGCCGTATGACAAGTAGCTGCTGTAAGAAACACGGATCTTAAAGCTATAACATTAAGACCCAAAGCAAAGAGAATCCTGTAGATCCTCCTTGTGTGAGCTCTGGAGGTGTGCAGGCGCAGGTGTCTGGCGCTGGGACGTTAGCGGCGGATATTTTGGGTGTTGTGGGTTTGTGGGTTGTGCGGTGGTGCCTTGGTGCATCAGGCTTGTTTGTCCTGTACATTCCATGGAGGCTCGATCAGATTGAGATCTGAGGAATTTGAAGGCCGGGTCAACAACCTTGAACCGTTTGCCTGCTGAGCCCYGTATGTGGCGAGCTGTGATGCGCTGGATGTTCTGATGCCTTTCTCTCACGGCCAGCGACCGGGCCTTTGGTCTCCACGGGTGTAGATGAGGAGGCTTGGGCGGCCATGATTCTGTATAATTGATGATCAATGTTATTCAGTTCCCCTGGATTGTGTCTCGGCACCTTAAGGTTGATATCTTGTTCTAATTCGCATGATCAGATGTTATAATATCATAGTTATGCAGCCATGCAGTTATAGTTATAACAGTGTGCATTTATCGTATCATATTGAAGTGTATGAAAATAAACAATGTTTTTGAACTGCASTATCAGGGTACAGTTGTGCTCTGCCAGGAAGAGAATTAAGAATTCCATCGGGAGTAACGGACTATATTCAGCATGGTGCGATAAAAAAACATGCACACACGTGTACACACACACACACACAGTGTACAGTATGTGACAGAGCACAGGAAACGGTGTTGTACTGTGTCTCGCAGCTCAAGGAGCTTATTTATGTCATACACACATCTTAAAATAGGTCACCTTACCACACCTGTGCTGAGAATCGAGGTGTGAGGAGGAAGGTTTCAGGAAGGAATTCGGATAGTTAGCTCCTTTTAAGTCTGTTTTTTGCCAAAGTGCCAAAGGTGGCAAAAAGTTTTAATCGAGGTTAATCACAGTCATAGCCGTAGTAACCGTGCTGTGATTATGGGAAGCCATTAGGGTCAAACCCGAATCGTACCTCCAATTCCCCGGGATACAGCATGCTGCGTAAGAGCTGCTCGTTTCTTCTACTCTCTTAGAACTTGAATTTATTTATTTTATTTTTTTTGTGTTTGAGTATTAAATTTCCAGGTCTCTGTCATCTGTCTTTTAGCTTYGTCATATTCACTATATACATATACACATGCTATCCCATGCGAATACGGAAGCATTTTACACGTTAATGAATATAACTTGATGAGTGTTGCGTCGTCAACATAACGMTCATTCAACATAATGTTTCGTCAAACCGGGTGGCCTGGAATCGCACATCACTCCCTCATCTCTTCATGTGCTTGTAATATCTTTCAGCACACTCCGGTGTTTATTTATTAATACCCGTAATGGCCTTTCTCCGATAATGGTCCGTTCCTGTTGCCAACATGGTCTAACATGGCTTTCTATTTCAGCCAGGATCTTTAATAATTTAGCGGAGTTTTAAAGCACTCCTGGGCCGTCTTCATAGTGAACCCTTGTTTTTTTTTTAAGGGGGCGCCTTTTTTTGGCATTTCTGCGGTTTTGCCGTTGGAATGTCAGATATGAAAATTCGCAACTCAAGGCAGTGAATGGGCTGAAAGACGTGTTGTGGCGGAAAGAGTTAGACGACGAACACTGAGGTGGTTGAACATTCCTCCGTTTTTTGAGTTCCTGTTCCTGTCTTGCACAATTTGACATCAGTGGCCTCGCGGTCTCGAACTCGTTCCTCGTCATTAAACGAAAAAAAGCTGTTGTAGTAGTAAGAAAGTTTACCAGTAACAAAGCTTGTATACATGCACCGGCCACTTCATTAGGTACACCTTGACMGCACTGGGTTGGACCCCCTAAAGCTGAAAGGCAGCGTATTTCCAGTGTTCTCTTGTGCAGTTCTGGTGAGCCTGTGTGATTTGTAGCCTCAGTCTCCTGTTCCTAGTTGACAAGTATGGCACCCGGTGTGGTCTTCTGCTTCTGTAGCATGTTTGCTTCAGGGTTATGTCTATCATGAACCAGTCTGCCCARTCACCTTTCACCTCTGGCATCAACAAGGCATTTTCACCCAAAGAACTGCCCTCACTGGATAGTTTCTCATTTTTAGATCATTCTCAGTAAGCCCTAGAGATGGTTGTGCGTGAGAATCCAAGTGGCTCATCAGTTTCCGAAATACTCAAGCCAACCCCGTCTGGCACCAACARACATGCCATGTTCAAAATCACTTTAAATCACCTTTCTTCCTGATTCTGGTGCTCTGGTGCTGAACTTTAGCAGATCGCCTTGACCGTGTCTAYATCCCTAAATGAATTGAGTTGCCGCCATGTGATTGGTTGATTAGATATTTGTTGTTGTTCCACAGCAGTTGTGCGTAAAGAAGTGTCTGGTGAGTGAATACATGGTAGTGCGTAATAAAGTTTTATTTTTCTTGGGAAGGAAAGGCCTGCCTTAGTTAAAAAAGGGAATAAAAGTAACTTTTAAATAGGGTTTTTTTAAGKTTKRWWAAWWWWAAAARGCTGTAGTTATTGGGAATTTGCTGTGATGTTAGGGGGAATGAAATACTTGTGCATTTGTGCTGTTTGTGCTGGGAAATAAAATCTGTGATGGTAACAAAAACATTAATCATTTATCAAAACACTTTTTATAACTGATAAGGCTTATTTAGGSCCCAAGCACTATGACTACAGCCCTTTGAATTTATAGTGTGTGAAGGGCCCTATTTGTTTTTCTAAGGATAATGTTTTTTTCCCAGCATTTTTGGGGGTCGTAACACGATAAAAAACATGAAAATCAGCACACAGGTTGGAATCTGCTACCATTAGGATGCCTGAGCAGCTGGGCCATGGGCATGGCTCAGGCCTTTTCCTGGACATTTTGCTGCATAACTCATACACATTTGCATGCGAAACCCGGTACACATTTAGATCTCAGCAAGCTGAACAACTGTCGCTGTGCATGTAGTGGACTCTACTCAACAGGAAGTCTGTTATTTTAGGTTGTTTGAAAAACGCACCCAATGGAATTTGATATACTTCTCCTAGGGGATTTATACGATTACCACCAAACCGGGCCAAAATGATCTCAAGACATTAAGGATGCAAAATTGCATAGTGATTTTTGCTATCTCGAACGGTTCAGCCATTGTGAGGCCTTAAACTTGGAACACCAAAAATTGGCATCATATTGAGTGACATCAAGCAGACAGGTTGGAATCTGGTGCCATTAGGATGAAAGGTGGCTAATAACTTCCTTATATATATTATTTCATAATGGTGTTGGTATTTCCCCTTTAAATGCTGTGCCCACTGTCCTTCTGGTGCACCCAGGCGACGATGACGCGGGTGCTTGGGCCCTATCATTGCTGCTTGCAACTATATTTTACTTCTTTTTTTTTTTTAAGGTGCTACAAGGTGCTTCAGAAATGTTATATATGATCTGAACAGGTGTGGTCTGACAGCCAGTAGACAAGCCAGCCTTTCAGCTGTGTGTTTGTATGTGTGTGTGAGAGAGAGAGAGAGAGCGATATGAGTGCATGTTTGTGAGAGGCGCTGTACTGGAGATGTGGTCGATAAACTTCCTCTCTGGCGACTCTGGAATTTTAGCAATGTTTTTCTCTCTTTTCCTGTCTAAACCTGGCTCTGAAATCACAAGCAATAAAGAAAAAAAATCTGATAGAGAATGAAAAACACAGAGTCGGATTATGAGTTCCTCAAKCCGTTAAAAAACAACAGCTGGTTCTCGAGCTGCTGTTTTTCTGCTCTTATTAAACCCTTATGGATCGATCATT
>QMIH01001211.1:48635-69858 GCA_003987875.1 Clarias batrachus | reverse complement strand
TACTGTACGCCGATCTATACGATGAAAGAGTTGCTGCACCACTTTGAATGATAAACATGTTTTAATGTCTGGACTTCTTTAAAATATTGGCTCCCCCCCGAGTCTTCTGTCCTGGTTTCTCATTGAAGCTCAACTCCAACTCAGGACTGTAGGAACACCATGTGGTAGGTTTAAGGATTTAGACAGAAGTAAGATGTTCGCTGGTGATAATAGAGTGTTAGCGCGAGGTTAATTCGATTTCAGCTAATTACTGTAGAYTCTGGTCCGGAGGTCAGGTGTTGACGGCTCAGATGTTATCAGCTGCAGAAAGTCAGGAGATTCGAAGCAGGCGATAAAAGCGCAAGGAATAGAGAAGTGAGGATGAGGATGAGGATCAGGTGCATTCTGCTGATCGAAGGATTAGGGATATTATAGCTASAATAAGAGAATAATCCGTGTTGGGACAGTGAGATCAGGCCAGGTTCTATCAATGCTGTGCCACTGAGGATGAGGATGAGGATGATGGGTCGCATTCCTGTGCATGCTTCATGTTCACAGGGTCAGTGTGTTAAGGCTTGTCCCAAACCCTCGCGCTCATCCTGGGTGGTCAGTGATCAGTGATGAGGCTCGAACCCTAGAGGGGATTACCACCTGCCTAATCCTGTCTACAGCAGGTTTGAGCGCTTGAGAGAAATCGGGAGAGGTTTAAACTCCAGCGCGGAGCCGCGCGCCGTCTCAACTGTGTCTGGGATTTTAGAAATCAGAGCTTTGCTCGTCTCCCAGGCCAGCGGGCTCCACCCTGTCGCACCAGTTAAAGACTTTCAGTGCTGTGTCTGTGTGTGTGTGTGTGTGTGTGTGTGTGTGTGTGTGTGTGTGTGTGTGTGTGTGTGTGTGTGTGTGAGAGAGAGATTAATGATGGCCAGGGTGAACATTTCTAGATCGTACCCTGAGTTACGTAAGTGTCCAGCTACCGTTATGAAGCGGTTATGTCATACCAAAAGTGAGTCAGATATTGAGAAGGGAACGAGAAGGAGAGCGGAAAGGCCGGGAACAGAGTGAGCAGGAGTGAGATCGGCTCCGGGGCCGGAAACTGGAGAGGGAAGAAGAAGAGGAAGAAGAATTCATGACGCAAAAGAATGAGTGCTTTTCCTGTAGCATTCCTCTGCGTCCGGTTATCCGTAGAAAGCGAGACGGAGGGGCGTGTGTGTGTGTGTGTGTGCGTGTGTGTGTGTGTGTGTGTGTGTGTGTTTTCGCGAGGGAGTGACAGAGAAGACAGAGAAGATTTTGAGGATATTAACATAGTGAAGAGTGAAATAAGATTATAAAAGAAATAGAGAAGTTTATCTATCTGTCTTTCTATTACTGTCATCTCCCTCTGAGTCTCTCTGTCTCTCACTGTCTCTCTGTCTCTCTGTCTCTCTCTGTCTCTCTCTGTGTCTCTGATTCGGGTGAGATTCACACACAGCACTCATTTCCTTTTCCTCCCATTATTTGAACCTCATCCCCCAGCTCGAGGAATGTGTGTGTTTGTGCATGTGTGTGAAGATGATGATGATGATGATGATGATGATGATGATGTCATGCCCCGCCCCCCTCATTCCCTGAGCCCCAGTGTGTAGCCCACCTCGCCCTGTACAGAGACAGAAGCCACACCTTAGACTCGCATTTTTGGCCTCAGTCACGTTTCCCCCGATGGTGCAGATAGCGGAGTGTGTGGAGTGTGTGGAGTGTGTGGAGACGAGACGAGAAGAGTGAACACACACATATCGCTAGAGGGATATAAACACGGTGATCACACTTTCACACTGTAGTCCTCACACATAAACTGGCCATAATCTATGAAATGTTGAAAGTTAGAAAGTTCTAATTCAATTATATTAATTAGATTTAATATTACTAAAAAAAAAACAAGCAAATAAAACGTAATTACTGCAGAAGTGAAACGTTAATGAAAGAAAAATAGCTTAACAGCTTAAAAATGGTGCCATAGAATCAATGATAATAATAATAATAATAATAATCATCATCATTATTATTATATGAATGAATTGAAGTATTTATTACATTTTATTTACTTGATAGATATTATCATTAAAATATTAAAAAAAGAAAAACTAAGTGTTATATAAAAATATTATTGTTATTATAAGAATAAATAGTTTTATTTTTTACATTTTATTTAATCGATAGATATAATGATTAAAAGATTATAAATGGAAAATCAAAATATTATATTCTACAAATTATTATTACTATTATTATCATTAATAGTAATATAAATTATATTTTATTAACTTGATAGATATTATTATTAAAAGATTAAAAGAGAAAAACATAATGCTATATTAAAATTATTATTATTATTATTAATAATAATAATAATAAGATTTATTGTATTATTCATGTATTTAATTGGTAGATATTATGATTAAAAGATTAAAGAAGGAAAAATGTTTTACAACATTTTATTTTTATTATTAAAATATTTTATTATCATGTTTTTAAAAAGTTTTTTTTTATATATTTTTGAGAGTTTTATGAAGAGGCCGTAATAAACCACAAGACATAATAAATGACAAAACCTTATATTTTAGTGTTTTTTTCCTTATTAAAGAGCTTCCACCATGTGAACAAACCGGTGTCTGTAGCCCTATGGAGAAGTCAGAGTGTGTCTCGTCCCGTGTGTTCGACTGACTGATGGAGGAAGAACAATCAGGAGGAAACGAAGCTTTTCTTTCGAGGAACTGACGCCGCAGTGTGTGAGTGCAGTGAGTCAGAGAGAGGGAACTGTATGTGCTGTATGTGCCGAATTCCTCTCAGACTGAATCACCGGGAATTAAAAGCCTTCAGCCGTGTGTCACATCCGTCCGAGCGGATCTGACCGCACGTCTGACCTCCTCTCGTWCATCGGGACTGAACCTGGCCTTGTACTGGCTGACGCTCGTTCTGTGCAACTTGGAAACGTCAATTAGCATCATTTGCATGTCTTCAGACTGTGGAAGGAAACCGGAGTACCCGCCAAAAAATCRGAAACCCACCAAGCACGGGGAGAACATGCACACTCCATGTACACAGACCCCGAGGCGGGAATCGAACCCCRGACCCTGGACAGTGCAAGGCGACAGTGCTGACCACTAAGCCACCATCTCCGCCGCAGCCTCGTTAAAACGGACATTAATTGAATTTTTATTGATTGATTGATTTATTATTCAACTGATCTATCTCTCTATCTATCTAACCGTTTATATAGCTGTCTGTCTGTCCGTCTGCTTCACTCTCTACCTGTCTGTCTATCTATTTGTTATTCTCTTTACGCCTGCGRGTCTGTCTGCATATCCGTATGTCTGTCTCACTGTCTGCCCATCTGTCTGACTGCTAGTCTAGTCTGTCTGTATCTCCGTCTATCCGTCTATCAGGTTTATCTCTATCTCTCTATCCATCTCTCTGTCTGCTTATTTATGACCTGTCCAACACCCAAGATTGTTCTACACACAAAGAATGAAACCCAATAAACTCTGTAGGACTAAAGTTTTATGAGGATTTATTGATTTATTTATTATTTTGTTCCAGCTGAGATTTGAGCGTACCTGTACAAATGGGGTCACATTTGCAAGTGAGCTTGTTTTCCTTACATAGAAATGGCATTTCTTATCTTTATATATTTGCTCTGGTTTGTTTAATGAAGGCCTGACGTTTGGGCTGAAACCTCCGGCTGAGAATGAATGCTCCGTGTCTGGAGTCCGTCTCGAGGCTTGAGCGCCGGCTGTTATCGCCCCTTTAACAGAGGATTTCACCTGGAATTTGCACATTCCAGTAGGACAATGCAGAGGTGTGAGATCCCTGATTAGGGCCCTCTGTGTGTGTGTGTGTGTGTGTGTGTGTGTGTGTGAGGAATCTGATCAGCATCCCAAGTGCTCTCCTCCTGCTCCACAGGCCGGGTCAGACATGCCCCAGAAGCTTTAAATTACAGTCTGAGTGAGCCATTAGCACACTTTAGAGCCGTAACTGGGGCAGTGTTGGTTTAGCCCCCGGCTTACGGGGACGGCCGGTGATGCTTCATATGGTAATTGGAGAATCCGAGGCGTCTAGTGTCCGTCTAGTATCTTCATAGTACCAGGTACCATTTGTGCAGTTTTTAAAAAAATCATTTTTCTTGTTTTTTTGCATGCAAAATTATTATTTTTTTTGTTAGAAAAGTGCTCACTTACCCAAACCGCTCAAAAGGGATCACTTGCAAATTTCCCTGTTTTTGTTTAGTGGTTTATTTTCTACATTCTACAACAACACCTACCGGGGATTTCACAACTACAGTATGAAATAACACATATGGCATCGGGTAATTCTGTAACAACAACAACTACAGTCAGGTCGGCTGTTCTGGATCAGTTCCTACAAGAGTGTGTTTGTAAAACCCGTCAAGCTCCATGATGAAACTCTGAGTCTCTCATGAAGACCTTCCCAGGAAAGCGAGACCAAAACGTTAGCTCAGCTGCAGAGGAGACGTTCATTTAGAGTCAGAAATCACCAATTAACCTCAAACAGCACCTCGGATTAGAGCCGTTATGAAGCTTCACAGAGCAGACGGAGCAGATGTACATCTCAATATCAACTGTTCAAATTGTAGAGATTGTTGGATATTTTGGATAAACGCATTCAGTAATGTTTTACAGTGTAGAGAGAAATAAACATCAGGGACGACCATGGAGTTAGACGGGGGTGTACAAACTTTTGAGCGGTAGTGTGTATGTTGCGGTGGAGTACTGACGTTTGAAAAGCAGAAATGCTTTTGTAATAAAGTAAAAACAAAAAATGAAAAGGAAAGTTTTTACTAATGCATGGGGTGCTGAAACTTTTGCACAGTTACTGCATATCCCTGCAGTCATCCGTCGTGATCTACTTAAATCACACTTTAATCAGACTATATGAGGGACGTTAAATCTGTAGTCATTGTTCATACATCTATAACTTTCTTTGTACTTCTGCGAATCACAGTTCACCATTTGCTCTGATTGTATTTCACGTTGCAAGTTTACAGATTGCGTTGCGGTTTAACGTTTTTTTTTTAATTTTTTAGGTTCACTTTGAAGTTTTTGTTAAAGCCACGCCCCTTATCTGTCTGTAGTTGATTATATGGATTGTGCATGTAGCTGAAAAACAGTTGTTTAAATCTAGATTTAACCGTATCGGGTTTATCGTAGCGTTTGCATCGTCTGGATTTTTAGCGGAAATATTTCTTCGAGAGGGAAATCCAGAGTCTGTAGTGGTCGACCTTGATGAAATCCATGATTCATGTTCGATTTTGGAGGTTCGTAACATCTCTCGCATAGTCGTGTGACATTATTAAAATCCTTATTTAATACTTTCAGTGTAACTTCGTTAGTTGGTTATTAATTTCTSTATCTAAGCCGCACTCTCTTAGACATTTTCAGCTCTAACCGTATATAGTTTGCCAGGATTCAAGAATACGTAGGTCATAGATCATAGATTGCATCTTTTGGATCTTAGTTGGAGTTATTTCTGCTGGAGAGTTAAAGTAAAACATGAATCCGCGTCATCTATACGTAAGCACGAATGCGTAGACGATATATCTCGGGAAAGCCTCGTGTCAGTTTGTAAGTCCGTGTATGTCAGGATAAATGATATCTGTAATCTGTGTAGCCCGCGAGTCTTCTAGCAAATTCCTAGAGCGAGCGTCAGAGATGCGTTCCTATAACGTCCGAGCTGTCATACTGTACGTGTAGAAAGAAATAAACATCAGGAACCACCATGGAGGTAGACAGGGGTGTACAAACTTTTGGAGTTGATGGAGGCGAGCTCTACTGAAGATGAAACGAGAGGAGGGAAGGAGAACGTAGTGAAAAAAAAAAATCTGTGCAACATGTAGAGAACAYGAATGTGATTACGTTCCAGTCTGGTATGTACGGAATCCGATGTCGTGACATTTCCGTGACCTTGTCGAATCATGAAAAGAGGGGTGGAAAAAAAAAAAAAGCAAAGTGAAGTGTTAGAGAGTGGGAATGGTGAAGGCATTTCGAGGAAGCGAGGGGAGAGGAAAAGGAAGCTCCATTCAGAGAGAGAGAGAGAGAGAGAGGGGGGCATCGGACAGCTGAAGGCTTGGTTGGGGGAAGGAACAGAGGGGGGAGGTCCTACATCGGGGCCCGGGTGTCAGCGTGGGTTGAAATTTCTGAGTCGCCCTCCTCTTCTGCTCAGTGTAACCCAGAAACAGAGACGAGGAGACGACCGKCCTCCATGAGAGCTCACGAGAGAGAGAAGACTCGGTAACTGCGACTTAACAACCAGGCAGCATTTTCTTTTTGTTGTTTCTTCAACAAAGCAACATTGGTGTTTTTTTTTTGGTTTGTTTTTTATCAGAGATTTTTAAAACGGGTTTTTTTTTTTTCCTCTCTGGGAGAACGTCTGTAAATGCTTGGGACGATAACTTTAACAGGTAAGATCTCTCTGAGAAGCTGAATTCTCTCACGTTATATATGAGTTTTGATCATCACAATGAGCTGAATGTATTTTATACGTTAACCATGAGGTGCTTCGCTGCCTCCAAAGTGTGTTTAGCAGATAGAAAGCCAAAGCTCAGGGAAGGTCACTAAAAAAAAAAGGGGGGAAATAGAAAGGAGTGATGTATTAGGTCAGGTTTAAGAGTCAGATGTGAACATGAGGGCGTGGTACTGTACTGTAGGTTGTGTGATTTATTGTTCTATACAGTATGACCTCCTGGTCCTTCTTCAAAATGGTTATTATAAATTGAAGTTCCTACAATAGTAACCCTACCGTACATTTCGTAGTTACTAAATTTCACGAAATAATTCGTAGTATGTTAAAACAATTTTTAAACATCAAAAMGTTTGCACGAGTTGTTTAGAGCTGTTAGAACAAATACAACCAGTTTTGATTGCTAACTTATTAATGTTTAAACTTGTACTTGGTGCACATTACTATATTGTTGACTAGAAAGCAAATTTATTTGAATAAAAAGCATGAAATGCAAAAGCAGGTGAAATTATCCTCCACACAATGTTTATTTCAGTGTCCTGGTTTCCACACACAACGGTTTCTCTTTTCCCTACTAAGGACCTAATTGGACGACAAAATCGTGGAATAGTTTGTCATTTGAAGTGTTTCAGATTAGACGAGTTTTGAGTCGAGTGGTCACGCCCCACGTCCATTCATGAAAAGCCTCGGCTCCAGAAGCGCATTCCTCCGTGCCCTGTTACCCCGAGCGTAACACGTAGTAGGAGGAAACATATTGTACAAGCGCAGGCTGTAAAAATATACGCCATACTATACCGCACTTCAAAAGCGAAAGGGGCTGGAACTGGTGGGCTTTGGAATTTTAATTAGTTTTTCTTTAAGAGCTTCAGATCTTAGTCAGGGTCCTCTGTGGCATCCCAGTGGGTGGTGTGGGCCAGRGATAGGGAATTCGTTACCTTATGCAAAGTCTATGTGTTTTTTTTAGGATTTGAGGTGTGTGTTTTTTTTTAAATGTTGCGAAAGTATGGTTATTGTGTATGAAATTGTAGTCTTTAAATGTTCTAAGGAAATGATGAAAAGCATGGCTTTGGAATATAATTGCTGAACTTTCATTAATGATCTTCACGGTTTATTGTCCTTTAGTGCTAAACTGGTTCGTCCTAAAGCATCGTGTGGATGCAGATTACAGAAATGGTCGCCTCCAATATTGATTTGCTTCGTCATCATTTGCCGTTCGGTATTTATTCATGTTTAATGCTAGGTTGGCTTCTTGTACATTCTTACAGGACGTCACAGAATATCAAGATGTTTCCAATGGTGGATTGTTGGTTTTTGTGAAAGTAGGACAATAGTTTCGGTAGGATGGGGTGTGGTCGTGTAGTGTATTGATGGAATGGGGTTACAGTCGTTCAGTCTCGGTGGGTTGGGGAGGGTGTTAAAGGTCTGTCTTGAGAATGGGAGGGGGTGGCGGGTGAAGACAAACAGTGTAACGTTTGCACAGCACCACCAAACCTCAAGCTTGTCCTTTTTCCAAACACCAGTCCCACTAATTAACAGCCTACAGTTTCATGCATCTGTTTGCCAAACATGACAAACAAAAGCCGAGAGGGTGGAGGGCAATGCGATAAGTTCGARGCAGCACCCCCTCACCCGCAAAAAAAAGCCGTGTGGAAAACTCAGTGCATTATCCCAGCAAGAGTTCAGATAACACCTCCCCCTCCCGGGGTTTCGAAGAAACTCCATCGAGCACACACAAGCCAGGCGCAAACAAGAGAGCGGATCGGATTCCCTGGCTCGGGTTTCATTCAGAGACACTTTAGAGGCAGCAGCAGATGTTGGGGTGACTAGGGGCTTCGTGCACACTCACACACATAGGAACGACCTCCTTGTGGATAGTTTGGTTAATCATTTCAGTGCCTTAAATGTCTTTTAATGGCACCCCCCACCAAACAGGCACAATCATTTATGAGCTACTTGTTTGCATCTCTAGTAATTTGCCTAACAATGAGACGGCTCACAGTGTCACAGTTTAAGGGGTGCTCCAACAATGCTGGGTGAGAAAGTTCTCCACCCAGATATCCCCTACTGGTGCTTATACATATTGAAGTGTTAACACTCATCACATCATTACTCATCCATTCAGTCCTTGTGTGCATGGTCAGATTGTAAATTTCCTTTAAATGTTTTTTTGTTACACATTTTTTGTCATGGATATTTAAAGTTGCAGACGGACAATAGGGCAGGGCCCCCATCCAAAAGAAGCAAGGGAGCTATTGTGAAAGAATGGGGGGACAAAACAATACATACTTTCCTGGCTGCCGTTCTCTCTCTCTCTCTCTCTCTCTCTCTCTCTCTCTGGGGGATGGGTTCTTGGGTGGTAAAGGAAGYTGAATGACATCTTCCAGGCTTCTTTAAAAACCACTTTGTTGATCTTTGATCTTTCCTATGTTAGCATAGTTAGCATTTTATTTTATCAAACTAGCAGCGCTTCCCAGGAACCTCCCCTTATCTCAACACTCTTAATCCAAAGATGACAACAAGGTGAAAAGAATGTAGTGGTGTCCAATACGTTTTTTTTTGTGTGTGTGTGTGTGTGGTTTCTTGGAAAACAATTGTGATGGCATTGCAGTGACCAAGGGAATGTGACAAAAGCAAACATTTTGAACTATTTCACAGTAATCTATTCAAGGCCACGGTCGTGATGATTCGATTTAAAACAACTGTGTTGCTCAGGCATAAAAAGTGATTTATTAAAATTCCTGGTTGGGTTTTGGACCGTAAAGCATGATCAAGCGGAGCTAGATGTGAACATTATCCCAAGGTAAGCTTGGGAACCAGAGGGAAGCCAAGGCTGAAGGAGGTATGCACTGCCTGACAGCCTACTTCTATCCACCCCACGCCTGTCAAAACATAGATAGACATGGGAGGATTTTCATACAGTGTGTGTTTCTCTCTGTTTTCTCACCTGTTACCATGTGGCCATGTGCCCGGAGATATAATAAAGTCGTAACATCAACATTTACAGAAACAGGTTGTAACTTCTTTTATGTGTTTGCTAAATTAGGTCAGTGTTTTCGTACACGCATTTGGCGGCGCTTTTGCGATTTCGAAATATGCAATTTTACCCCAACGCCTGGTTGTTGAATTATGTCACGTGTCTTTGCCTTGAACGCAGACCAAAATGTGTCAGCAAACATCAAATCATGATCACACTGTAACTGGCTGATTAAATCTGTACAGGGGATGAAAGTCTTTTGACATTTACCATGATTCTAATTTCCTGCAGATGTTTGAACATCTTGAATTGATTACAGCAGTAATCATAAAAATACACTTTTTGATTAATCTCTAATAATCTGTAAAACTTTTTCTTTTTTTCCATTTTTTTTGCAGTTGGCCAGACAGAGGCCATGCCTGAGAAAGAGGACAGCCCTGAATCAATCGAGGTCCTCCAGGAGGAGGTCTCGCCTCAAGTTAACGGCGAGCATGAGGAAAATGAGTGTATCAGTGCAGATGAAATTAAAGCCACAGAAGAGAAAGTAGCTGAGGAGAAACCAGCTGAGTCCAATGAGGTGGGTTTCAAGAAGATCTTCCGATTTGTTGGCTTTAAATTTACACTGAAGAAGGACAAGAATGAGAAGACAGAGCCTGTACAGCTCTTGACTGTGAAGGAAACTGAGGACGGTCATGTAGAAGCTACTGTTGAGGAAACCAAAGAGGAATCTGTAACAGCAGAAATCCAACCCGAGGATGAAAAGAAGCTGGCTCCTCCGGAAGTGGAGAAAGAAGCCAATGCTGAAGATGCCGCAAAGCCTGAAACAGAAACAGACATCCCTGCAACTGACATGCCAGCAGAAACTAAATCAGATGGTGCTGATGAAACCGAAAAGACACCAGCTGATGAGCCAGCTGAAGACGTGGAAGCTTCACCTGAGAAAGACAAAGAACCAGAAACACAAGAAGAATCTCCTACATCTCCACCATCTCAAGAGATACAGTCTCCTTTCAGAAGATTCTTCACTCAGGGTATCTTCTCTAATCTGCGAAAAAAAACAAGTGTCAAGAAGACTAAGGAAGAGGAAGCAGTAAAGGAAAAATCTGCTGAGGAGGATGTAAAGGAGACTGAGGAGAAAGATGAAGAAGCAGCTGCAGAAGGGGAAGAACAAGTCAAGGAGGACGCAGTGAATGAAGTGGAAACTGGTGAGCAGGTAGATAAATCAGAAGCACCACAAAAATCTGAAGCAAGCTCAGAGGAAGCACCATCTACGCCTGAGGAGCCCAAGGAGGAGCTGAAAGTAGAGGTTGTGATGGCCAGTGAACCTGCACCAGCACAAGAGCCTGACATTGTTGAACAAACTACAACTTGTGAAGTTTCAGAAAACTCTGCCGCTGAAGAAAAAGATGAGACCAAACCCTCTGATGATGAGAAAATTACTGATGTTGAAAAGTCAATTGAGGAACAACAGACTCCTGAGAAATCCCCTGCAGAAACAACCAGTGAAACTGAAGCTGAAGTTCAGCCATCCCAAGACAAAGCCAAGGCTCAAGGAAGTCCACTGAAAAAATTGTTTACTGGCGCAGGATTGAAGAAGTTGTCCTCCAAAAAGCAAAAGGGCAAAAAAGAAACTGAGTCAAAGCAAACAGAATCTGAGCAGGCAGCTGATCAGACTCAATCTTCCACCGAGTCAGGTGAGGCTCAAAAACCTGACAGTGAAGCTTCATCTCCAGAAGAATCTGGTGAGCATGTTGTAGGTGAGGCAAGTCAGGCTGAGGTCAGCGTGGAAGCYGAAGGTGAGGCAGCCACCTCTGACAGTGAGAAGAAGAAAGATGGCATCCTTCATTGGTCCTCTTTTAAAAAATTAGTCACTCCAAAGAAACGCGTCAAGAGGTCATCTGAGAGTGAAGATGAGGCCCCGGGGGACAAGCCAAAATCAGCCACTCTGTCATCAACAGAGAGTGCTGTCTTTGAAGAGAAAACTGAGGAAGTTAAACCAAGTGATGAAGTAAAGGAAGAGGAAGAAAAAGATGAATCAAAAGAAGCTGAGTGCAAGACTGAGACAAAAGGTGAAAAGACTGAACAGAGCGCAGAGGAGCCAAAGAAAAAGATTGACACATCAGTATCGTGGGAAGCCCTTATTTGTGTGGGATCAGCTAAAAAGAGGGCCAGAAAGACTTCTGACTCTGATGATGAAGAACCCAAGATAGAGGAAGAGGTTCAGCAATCTGGAGAAGAACAGGCCAAGACTGCAGAAGCTCCTCTTGAAAGCTCACAGGAGGTCGAGCATGAAAATCTGGCCTCTTCTCCAGAACCAGAAGGAGAGCTTGTCTCTACATGGGAGTCCTTCAAAAGGCTGGTAACACGTAAGAAACCCAAGTCTGATGAAGCACAAGGTCCAGAGCAGGCAGTGTCTGACAGTGAACTTCCCAAAGAAGAGTCATCTTTTTCCCTTAGAAAACTAATTCCCCGCAGAAAAAAGAAGTCTGATGCCAAACAAGGGCAAGCGTCTTCTGATGTTGGCTCTGCAGAAGAAGACTCTGACACACCCGCAGTGGTACCGCTTTCAGAATATGATAATGAAAAATCAGAGAARGCTACAGATGAAGAAACAAAGACAGAGGAGGCAAAGTCAGAGGCCACACCAGTCACTCCTGGAAAAGCCTTAGCTGAGGACAGATCTCCTTCTTGGATCTCAGCTACTGTGGAGACTGTTGAAGGTGAGGACGAKGGAAAGCCACTGAGTGATATACCTGAAGAGGGAGATACAGCTGCCACACCTAAATCAACTGACAACACCATTGCAGAGGACATCGTAGAGTTTACTTCAGAAGCCATCACTGCCATTGAGCCAGCAGAGGAAACAGAAATGGTTTCTGCTTTATCGCGCATCACAGAGTCACCCGATACCTCTGGTGAGACTTCACCAGTTCCTGATGATGGTGTTGTAAAGAAGACTGAGGTCATTTTACAAGAAGCTGTGCAAACTATCACTATTACATCAACCGCAGTGGCTGTTACAGTAACTGAGGAGCAAACAAAAAGTATGGCTGTCACTACAAGCCCTTTGCAGATTGAATCAGCCATTAAAGAGGAGAAGGTGGTCCTGGCTGTTCATGAGAAAAGTGAAGCAACAACTATCTGCACCGGCCTTGATACCAGTGAAATTAAAGCTGCGGAAGAAGAGAGTACTTTGAAGGCTACGGTGGAAGCTGTTGCCACCGTCAGTGAGGCGCTATCTGTAGAGGTGACTGCTGAGGACCCAACTTTAAAACCTGAAGAAGCTGACGTAGCAGAAGACAAAGTTTTTGTGGCACAGGTTACCGAAGTTCTAACTGAGTGCAAAGAACAGCTTTCAGTTTCAGTGGAAAGTACTGTGGAGGAGACTTCAGAGGTCTCACCTAAGGATGAGTTCCAGGAAGCAGYAGCAGTCAAAGTACCAGTGGTCACTGCCACTCAACAGGAGGTGGAGATTCTTGAGGAACCAGTAGTGGCAGAAGATAGTTCAAAGGTGGTGGTAGATAGTACTGTTGTACCAACTGTAGAACAGCCAGTTTGTAAGCAGTCAGTGGAGATCACTGAAGTTACTGCTGCTGAAGGGGAGGTGAAGGAGCTAACAGAGGTTGAAGGATCAGTTGCCAGTGCTGAGGCAGAATCTGTAGAAGTAGCAGTTACTGTGTCAGAAGAAGTTACAACATCACTTGCAGATACCCTTGTTGCTGAGACAACCACATCTCAGGAAGATCCCATCCCTGTCCTTGCCCCTACAGAGGAGCCTGCAGAGACAGAAGAGATTGTCTGTGTTAGCCAACCCTCAGAATCTAAAACAGAAGCAGAGGTAAAGGATGAGGTTGTTGCAGAGGATGTTTTAACCACTGAAGACCACATGACGGAAGATGTTGAGGTTCTCAACGCAGAAGTTACACCCTCAAGTGTCATCACTGTGACCGATAAATCATGTGAGAAGAATGAGGAAGAAGTGGAAGTGATCTATGTGAAGGAAGTAGAAGCCATTCAAGAACAGAGCACCGTCATTGTCCAGGAAGTCCTTCAAAATGTTGTTGAGAACCTCAGTGAAATGCACACGGGAGCAGAGTTAGAAGAGAAGCCTGCGGAGGCGATTGAGGCAGCAGAACCTGATGAGGTCCCTTCTGCAGCTGAGGAGGAAAAATCATCACAAGATGAACCGGTCTCAAAAGTTCAAGAAGAAACCGAGCCTGAAACTGGGCACAAAGCTGAAGAGGAACCAGCCCAGATCATGACTGAGAAATTACCAGTCAGTGAAAGCATTCAGATTTCTGAAATAGTTCTGGTCTCAACAACAGAAGAAATTAAAGTGCAGGAGGAAGAGGTGTCATCAGTCTCTGTAGAAGAAACAGAACTTTGCAAAGATGTAGTAAAGCAGGAAGTAGAATTGGAGGAAGGTGAAAAACAGGTCGAGGAACACAAAGCAGGCATTGCAGAAAGCGAAGACGGGAAATGTCAAGTTGAGAAAGATCAAAATGAGGAACCGAGTGGAAGCATAGACACACCAGCTTCAGAGGAAAGCAGTCAAACACAATCCGAGACAAAGATTGAGACAACGACAGAGATCAGTGTTGGCATCACCCATATCGTAGATGCTGATGAAAAAGCAACGCAATCCATGAAAGAAGAAGAAGACGGCACCAAGAGTCAGGAGCCATCAAAAGATGTGCCTCAACCAGACTTGGAAGAAGCACAAAAGGATATTTCAGCACCAGACATGAAAGGCCAGGAGGGGTCCGGAGTTCCGGAGTGTCAAAAGACAGATGCTGAAGCCAGTGAGGTGAAACCGGCTGATGAGGAGGCAGCAAAAGCAACTAAAGAAGGGGACGTGGAGAAGGAGACCGTCACCGCAGAGACCGCTACAGAGTCATGAGCCAGTAAGCAGCTTTTCTTATACTAAGAAATTAGTATTTTAATTTGCTTTCAGTAGTGTACTATTTTCCCCCCTGATTTCTGGTTTCATTTTAAATATCAGTCAAAAATCAGTATCAGTTTTCTGTGGAAAGCAGGTGTCTAAAGAAGTTGCTAGAAATCACCAGTTGGCTAAATCACACTAGAGACYTTCCGAACAAGTATTAGCAACTCTCCTGTATTTGAGACGGCTTTTCATCCCACATCGAAACACTCGGCTTGCCACCTGACCGCTGCGCCTGCATGAGCTGATGTTCCCAACCACCAACTGCTCATCACTGTTGTTCCCCATGACCAATTGCTGACTACGATTAATAGAAAATGCAAATTAGCCAGTGACAGACAGTGACAAATTCCGGTGACCCTTTAAGCATACATTAGCTCTTTTCTCCTGAAAAGAGTTGGCRCAATTTAGTCTTTGATTTACACTCTGGGGTGATTCAAAGGAACCAGTTCTCTCAGTTAAAAAAAAAAAAAAAAGGTCATTAGGGGGTTCTTAAAAAATTTGCCACATCTAGTGAAAAAGTTTGCAAAACCGGACTCCATGGAAGGTGTTGCTCACAGGGAATCTTTTAACACAGAAAGTAATAAACAAAAGTCAGGATATTGTTTCGAATTCCTCCGACAGACCGTCACATTTTCTCAAGGGCCTTTTTTTTAAAAGCATCAATGGACCTTAGTTTTATTACTGGTGGATTTGCCGGCTTGCGAAATGAAAAAGCTTTTGTTCGAGGTATAAGTAACCAAGAGACCTTTGATATCAAAGCAGGAATGCCGCAGCCTGACCCCTCACTTTGTAGGCTCCCTTTTAAAGCGAAGCGGTGTAAAGGAGAGATGAACTTGTGCTGAAAGACTGATTATAATTCATCCCCCCCCACACACACACTATGCTACACACACACACGCTCCTTTCCTCATTCCTTCATCAAAGCCCTCCATACGTGGTCAGAGAACCATGTCAAGGAACATGTCTGATTTGATAAGATGCCTCTGATAACCATCTGAGAAAACTCACATTTTAACTCACGTCCTTCCTGAAGTTGGTCTGAAAGCAAAAAAACTTATTCTTAATTCTTGCATAAAATGGGACACAACTGCAAGCTAGTTTGCTAACAGCAATAGCTGGCCATAACTAGCGGAGTTATTTCAAACTTTGGGTTAATTGTTGTTAGATTAAGACTCAGATACGGGCTAGCAGTAAAAGCTAGCAGTAATCTAGTTAGCTGGTTAGTTTCTGGTTAGATGTTATGGTAACTTTTGATAGGTTTGGCTGATGTTAGAGGTAAAATAAAAGCGTGTTAATGAGACTCATGAGAAATGTGAGTGAACTAGCCAGTATGGTAGCTAGGTGGCTAATTAACTTATCTAATTTAGCCGGGTTGTTTTTAAATACTTTTAAATCAAGAAATAAAAACTTTTAAAAGCCCGCAAGTTTTCTGTCAGTAAGCTGGCTTGCTTGCTATTATATTCTGATATATTTTCTGATTTTCACGGGCCAGCCTTCGCACCCCGTGTGCATCACTGAGCCTTTGCCTGCCCATGACCCTGTCGCCAGTTCACCAGATCGTTGGATCAATATTGCCGTTTTGGAGTTGCTCTGCCCCGTTTGTCTAGCCTTCACCACTTGGCCTTTGTCAAAGAATTACACTTACCCCTTTTTTCAGCTTCCTAATATATCCCACCCAATTCCAACCGCCATTGTAATGAGATATTGAACACGTAGCTGCTGTGAGAAGGGCCAAACTCTGATGGCTAGACGACTGGGTCAGAGCAACTGGGTGTGGCTGCAGTGGTCAAGACAAACCAAAAGTGATCCAAGGCAGGAAACCCGGTGAACTGGCGACGGGGTCACGGGTGGCCAAGGCTTACTGATGCACAAGGCTGGCCCGTGTAGACTGATCCAGTAGAAGAGCTAAAAAGGTTGATGCTGGTTGTGATAGAAAGGAGTCAGAAGACACAGTACACTGTTATGGACCTACTCAATAATATATATTACATAGAATATTACATTACTATGTAGAATTGCTACTTATTAATTCGCCATTAATAGTAATATTAGTGATCTTGGGCTGTTTGGGAAGACAGATGGAAATTGTAGATGTTATCTTCATTAATCTTTATAGGATTTAGCAGACAGGTAATTATTGTAATGACAGCAGATTAGTAACTAAGAGCTTCCGGTAATGTCTGTCGACTCGGCAGCCATCTTGGTGACGTCTTGTACTCGCACATACGTCAGTGTAAAGATCGGATAGGCCAAGCCGTCTTCACCTGCCTTTTGACTGGCTGTTTTTTTCCTAAAGAGCAGGACGTCACGTATGTAAACAACGACTTGCCACTAATCATATCGTCTCTGGCTGTATAATCCTACATAGATTATTTAGCATAGAGAGCGGGTAACTTCATTGCAAACATTTTGTTACCCTGTTATTTGCAGTGGTATGAAGCTTGAGTTGCACAAAAAAGGAGTAAATCTAAATCAGGACGGAGTAGGAGGGACAGCAGGAGGGTTTATGGTCATGGAGGGAGATGGAGGTCGAGCTGGAGGAGAGATGGGTGTGACTGTTAAATCTTTGATGAGTGCTAATGCAGCACTGCGGTGGAGCAGTGGAGGGTGAATTATAGCAGTGCAGCAGGGGTTTGGTGCAGGATCCTATCTCTCTCTCTCTCTCTCTCTCTCTCTCTCTCAGATTGTAGGGATGAAACTTGCCGAGTCATAAAAACACTAAAGGCAGGAAGCCAAAAGGAAGTGAGACATGCGCGGAGAATGATTTATTCATTTTAGTCCACAATGTTGTGAGATTCTGGATTCTGATTGGTCAGAAGGTGTTGATTATTATTATTATTATTATTATTCTTATTGTTATTATTATTATTTAAAGCAGCAGCTCTGACAGTAGTGAAGCTCCAAAGCACAGACTTATATAACTGCGTTCGCTTTCATTTCTATAGTATCATTTACGGAAGGAGTCTCCAGTGTCAGTGCTCCGTAACAGTCAGAGGTAAAGATGGAACAATCGATACAATAAGAAAAAAAATCACAACCCTAAAAATAAAATAAAAAAACATCTTTTTACCAAACAATATAAAAACAACCATTTCAGTTATTATGGAGTAGAAATGGAGAAAAGTTGATACTATAAGGGTTAATTCCAGCATTACTGTAAGTCTCATTATGTTTTCTGTGTGTGTGTGTGTGTGTGTGTGTGTGTGTGTGTGTGTGTGTGTGTGTGTGTGTGTGTGTTGTGTTACAGGTGGTTGTACAGTAGAAGATACAAGCATGGAAGAAAGAGCCAGAGATCCTCATCCATCCTAAAACATCTTTCCATGACGTCTTTGTTCCAGCCCACTTTTCGAAACGTTTGACTCAGATGAGTTGTTACAGAGAGTTGTTACTCATCTCACCCTGAATCGTTCATTTTTTATTATTATTATTTTCTTCTGACATTTTATTGAGGTTATTATGCTGGGTCACGAAGGGCTGCTGTCAGATACGGAGAAATGTGTGTGTATGTGCTTTATGTGCGTATGTAAACGCGTGTGTGTGTGTGTGTGTGTGTGTGTGTGATTTTATCTTGTATATTGTATTTATATATCTAAAATATTCCGTCACCCAGACACAAGTTAGTTTTTTTTTTTTTTTTAAACGAAACATGGTACACGTGTGCATTTCAGCATCAGAGTGTGTTTATTAGAGCCAGCATATTCATTTCCATTCCTACTGTACCATTATATAAAACATGCTTTATTTCTTGACTGTGAAACTCGTGAAATGTTCTTTTCCTTAAGTTCTCCTGTGTGTTTGAGACGCGCACGCTATCCTAAAACACTGCTTTCACCTTTAATATGTGAATGAATGATTAGATTTCAGTAGTAAACCAGATATGACGGCACCGCTTCAGTGGCACGTGAAGTACAGTACGTATTCCTGACTGTTTTTAAGCTGTTATGAGATATTCAAAAGTATTACCGAGTGCACTGGCGCCACCTACCGAAAGTCAGTTTTTATGGAATGAATTTGTTCACAATTTATGTTTGTTTTTTTGTAATTTTTTTTTTTGTTTTAAAAACATTGCTCATATTGTGCTAAAGTTAAAAAGTTTGTATTTTCATCTATGTATCATAGACTAACAATATTACTCCTTCCAATGACGATCACCTTTAATAACATGAATTTATTCGCAATCTTACGTTTGTTTTGTCTTCCTAAAGCCACATTCTTTTAGTTTAGCTTCAAACGCATGAGCTCTGAACGAAGCAGAACCGAGATCCGCAGTCGTCGTGTATATGCAAAGCATCGCGTCCTTCTTTAAATTAAATTCATTAACGTCACCTTTGTAATCCTGCTGATTATTAAATGCAATATATATATAAACATATAAAAGTCTCAGTGATGCAGCAGTGACTATCAGTGTTTTTTTTCTGTGCTGGAGACAAATTAGAGGATGTAAGAATCCCTGCAAAGATGCTTTATTTTGATAAAATAGTAAAAAGAAAAAAAAAAAAAGAATGTTCTCGTATCATCGCGGCTGGTATCAAACTCCCAGGTCACATCCTGTTCTCTCTGCTTTTTATAAAACAAACAAAAATATTACTGTGAAGCTCCTTAACATTTGTACAAATTGTATACCTATGTATCTTAAATCATATTGTAATATTAAATAACCAATGAGAGCATTAGACGATGTTATGTAGCATGACCCTCGTTTGTTTTTTTTATTCGTCAAGCTGTTAATAATATGGATACAGAACCATGTCTATATTTCATTTAAATAAAAGTTAGTGCTGTAAAGCCATGCTTGTGTGTGTGTGTTTTTCCCCTTCTGATCTGCAGTTAATGATATTTATAGCATTTTGCAAAGAAAAATGCTCTAYGATGTGTTTTTTTCCTTTTTGACATCTTTTTCTTCTAGTTTAAAATTTTATCTTCAATTAGTAAATAATTATAAAAGCATGTACAATGGGACATTTTTTCATGTTTAAAAAAATTCATTAAATAGAAACCATTTGTGTTTACTTTGTAATTAATTCTAACAAGTATTTAATTTTACTTGATGTTCCTTTATCTCTTTTTTTCTAAATCTATCTAATTTTTTTACAAAAATTAGAAAAAGCAGTTAGCAATTATAACCGGATATTCACATAAAAAACTTTTACTCTTAAAGTTAATAAAATAATAAGTTAAAAATAAAATAAACTTCTTTTTTTTCCCCCTAAACATTAGATTTTAAAGCATTTATTTTTTAGGAATGTAAAAGGACAATGCCAAATCTAGCAGTAAAAAAACAAACATGCGTGTATATACACACACACACACACACACACACACACACACTGAACATACAAGCACACCAAATAATTTTTTTGAAAAACATTTTTTTTTAATGTTGCCATTGTAATTTTTTTTTTTTAAGTATTTTGTTTTTAACAAATTATTTTTTATTAAATTGATTTATTTTAAGGAACTATGTGGGTTTAAACCTTCAGGTCATCATATTTAGATGTATTTAATAACCTGTGATCATCTGATATTATTTTGAAGACTGCMTACTGCCATACAGCAGATCTGATCATATTCCTGTTTTCAGGCTGTTTTTAACAAAACAATGACATTTGCTTTGGACGACGTCTACCCTCACGTCTTCAGAATGACTGCTACATGGTGCGATAATGTAGATTTAAACAAACTGGTATTTTGAGGAAAACTTTTTTTTGAAGACGTTTCCACAAAGTAAACAATTTCATGACAAACCAAAGCCACTGTTTGCTGTTGAAGTACAAAATACAAGAAGTTCTAGCAGTCAAGAAAGATATTCAAGTTCTAGCTAGTCAAGTTTCCTTCTCCACACTGCCCCCTAGTGGATATTGTTTTCAATCCTACGAATACACATACGATACGCAGATGACTACTTGAACGGTGCTGCTAAAGGCTAAAGTTGTGGGGGCGGTGGGGGGTTGGCTTGGGGGCTGGGCTGTTTTTTAGGGGAGGAGTTTGTCAGCACTTTCTCATAGCAGTTGTAGCTCAAGTTCTTAAATAATGAACTCATTTCCCAGATGTCTTGCAACAGACAATTGAGAAGTTCATTTCTACCATGCAGCAGARATGTTTCAGTTAACTCCAAAATTATTGGCACCCTTTGTGAAAATGAGCTAAAAGATGAACATAATATAGATAATACAGGTCGTGATTTTAACACGTCTTTAATGTTTGGAGAAAATGTGAACTATTCAGTAAATTTTAAAAACAAAAATGCAAAAGGGAAGAAGCTGATTCAGTCAAAAGTGTATGTGACAAAAGTACTGGCACCCTTGGAAGAATACTATAAATAAAACCAAAATGTTTTTGGCGTGTTTGGGGGAAAACTTTCCCAGCAGGCTCGAGGAACTTCACTTTCATTTCATTTCAACTAACATTACATGGAGTTTAACTATGAAAAAAAGGTTTATTGTTCATTATAGACAAATCACAAGTCACATTTATTCTGAGGCAGTTGTTCATTTCCTGAGGAGCTGCAGATCACAGTATACTGTATGTTTGCCTTCGCTTTGGGGTTTGTGCATTTCGGGGGACAGGGGGGGGGTGAGATCCTTTACCCCCCCCCTCCCTGTAACTGCCTCGAAAATAAACGCAGAACAAGATATGAGCGAATTGCATATGAAGAGATACGTAACAGTATCCAAAATGTAAAAAAACAACAACAACAAAAAAAAACACACACACACAAACAAACAAAAAAAGCATGGCATATCATTTGTCATTTCTGTACATGCATGACCACCAGGTGTCGATAATAAAGGAACGTTAGGAGTAAAAAAAAAAAAAAA
>QMIH01001211.1:20445-31749 GCA_003987875.1 Clarias batrachus | reverse complement strand
ATGGCTCAGTACTATCTTTCCAGGGTTTGATAATGTGTTAAATGGTTCTTAACCCAGTTCCAGAAACCTTAAATCTCCTTATCTGCCCAATAATTTATCCCTCCTGAAATGGCGCCTTAGTAGAGATCTGGCGAAACATTTTCTTGTCCTAAATAAGGCATGAGCCTGTGTGAAGAGAAAGGGACGAAGTGCTAATATCGTTAAGGCTGAAAAAAAAAGAAAGCGCTATAAGTATTAGCGATTCTGCTCTGCTGTTAGTCAGGGAAMCTTCTTCATAACACATTACAGAAAAGAAATGGATTTTTAGATTTCAGACATTTTGGGCAAACTGACTGTGAAGTTGTGATGTATAAARTAGGTGGTGATTTATACTGTACAACATAAGATTCCTGTTCACAGGTTTACACGAATACTAATTTTGCTGATGTAAAATACAGTATAATCAGTCATTTCTATCATAGTGTGTGTATGTGAGAGTAACCTATTTGTTTATTTGTCCTAAATGTTTTCACAGTTATATAGACAAGATGCCTATAAGCTGCACTTCATACAGCACAGCAAACAGACGAGCGCTTTGTGTAGCCGTGTAGCAGGATATGGAGCTTAAGGGGAAGCACAACTTCAGAAAAAAAACGTCAGGAAATGTGGAAGACAACACACACACACACACACACACACACACACACACACTACAAAGTGAAGTGAAAAGAGAGGAGGTGTGGCTATGTTCTTCACAATACTGATATTGAAATTCCAGATGTTAGTAAAAATTGAAAACCTTTTAAATCAGCAGGAAACATCAAGGTTTTAATTCCTGATTCAATAAATAATAATTAACCATTAAACTATTACACACACACACACACACACACACACACACACACACACACATACACACACTTGGCAGGGAAAATAAACATTTTAATTTGCACATAAACAAATGTATGATGTCAATTATTATTATTATTATTATTAATATTATTAATAATGTAATATTTTATTATAATATTTAATATTAATTATTCAAATTATTAAATTGGCTATACTCTTTCAATTTGTAGTTGTGCTGTAGAAGGGAAGGACCACAACAGTAAAACAGCAGCATAATTAGAAGAAAAAAGGAGCACTTTGCACAATATCTTATTATATCTCATTATCGAATCATGAACATATATATATATATATATATTCTAATTAAAATTATAACATCATTATAATGCTTTAATAGATAAATTTACATTTTTATTTGCGGTTCCTACATTTAATTACACCAGCACTAGAGGGCAGTATTGTCTATAGCGAGAATTAGATGGCGTTCTGTTGATTAAAAGTAATCTAAGTGGCGTTTTTAAATAGATACAGTGCTGTCTGTTTAATAAAAAAAACATTTTAAATATCTTATGTGTATTGTATTGCAAAAAAATGAAGGAAAAAAACAGTTTTTTTAACAAATGTTGTTCAATTGATTTAAGTAAAGTTTTTTTTTTTATTTAGAATCACAACGCCTTCCTGTTAGCCAAGATGGCGGCGGATCAAGTTTTAATTCCTCCACCGTCGCTCTCAGCTAAATTCGAAGGGTATGAATGTTGTTTTTTTATTATTTGTTTTATTAAAGCTTTATTATTATATGTAGGGAACATGTCTAGCACTGTTAACCAGAGGAAATTGTGTATTTACGGCTCAGAGTGTTTGTACTTAGCCACCTGGCTAGCCGAATATGGCTGTTTAGATGTGGACCGGGTTTCAAATCAGTTCCTATTTGTAGACGTAGGGAACTACCAAAGGCGTGTGCGCCGTGAATGTAATCCGTAAGTAGTGCTCTTACGTAGTGAGCGAGAGAGATTTGGGATGCGGCCGTTAACGCGTAGAACTGAACTAAAGCTTTATTTATCTTTAACTTAATTTAACAATTATTTAAAAAAATATTAACTTATATTCGCATGATTCTTGAAAAAAAGATGTTAACAATAATTTAGGGAATAGATTTAACCTTAATCTTAAAAAAATATTTTTAAATAAAAGTCCCAATTAAAATGTGTATCTATTATTTTTTAATACTGTTGTTGTTGTTGTTAAAAAATAACACGACTTATTGGTGACTATAAAATAAATCATTACAAAATTACAAGCTGAGCATTTTAAAATGCGTGAATGAAAACTACATAAAAAATATATATTATATATATTAAAGTATACATTCTCAAAGAGGATAATATCAATAGCAGGTAACTACATTTGTGTGTTTACTTTTTATTTTATTTTATTTTATTTAAAGCATTAAAGAAGCTCCTAAAAGAGGGTGAGGGTGAATAAATAGGCAAATTAAAGYAAGAAAAAAAATATAAGGAGTGATGAATGAAAACGAAGAGTACAAGTGTGTGTGTAAAGTTGCATTTTTATAGCGTATTAAAGCTTCTTATAAAAGTTGAGGAAAGAGACACGGAAATAAATGGAAGAAAATTCATATGAAAGCCAAAGGAAGCAGGAGAAAACAAATTATGCAGCTGTGCGTACAGTGTGAGCATCACCAGATCTACATAAATAAAAGGTTTTAATTTTTATAAAAAAAGTTGAACTGAATATTTTTACTGGAATTATTTCATTTTTTTTTTGTACGTGGGCTTCAACCTGAAATAATAATATCACTGATTACATTAAAGCTCATCAGATTATTTTAGCTCTAAACTTTTTACTATTTTTCCATCAATGGTGTGTATTAACTCTAGTTAAAAATCAAATACAAATCGACAACAGGAATGAATACAGATTGTACGCACACACACACTGCACTGTAATTTGTTTTCATGTTTTCTACATTACCTGACACTTTATTTTATAAACTGGAGCTGCTACAGWAGTGAATGTTATGTTGTATTTGAAATATTGTACACACTTATACACACTATATATTGTTCAAATGAGTTTATCATAATAATTTATATATATACTGTATATAGTCACATGACTGTAATGCCTGAAACCGATCCTGTCACACCCTGATCAGAGTTCCTTATGTGTAATTTAACACAAGTCTTTCTTTCACTTTATTCCTCTCGAAGGTCTTTTGCATATCTGACAGTAAGAGACAGGCTGCCCACCATCCTGACCAAAGTCATCGATACCATTCATCGAAACAAGAACAACTTCTTTGAGAAACATGGAGAGGTAGTACAATAAATAAACATGTGTATATATATATATATGACAGTGAAAAAATAAGAAGGCTGAATTTTAGTACAAAATTATCTGATCAAATCTCCTGTGCAGTGTCATGTCAAAGAACGTCCTAATCCTTATGAGCTTTGTTGTTCATACACTGCTTAGCAACTTCAAGATAATCGTTGTTAGATATATTTAATGATCAGGCAGAACAGGATGTATTTTAATTTAATACTAAAGAGGTCAAACTTTGAAAGATTGATCATCATCAGAGATTGGCAGATGCTTAATGTTCAGTTTTTTTTTTTTTTTTAAGGTATTTAATTTTTTTTTACACAGAAAAAAAAGTCCTTCAGGAAGCTTGGAGAACTATTCCTCAAAACTATATTAAACATACACGAGCTTTGGAAGCACAATATAAAGAAATTATGGGGAGTAAAGACTTTTGCACAGTATTGAGGTWTGCTGTCATGATAACTGAAGTGCCAGCATATTGTGTAATTTGACCAGGGGTGTACAAACCTTTGCGTATATTCTAATACTAGATCAACATAACATGGTATAAACGAGCGACAGATCTGTGAACCTATCCGTATCAATCAGGGTTTGATTTCTGAACACTGGTACTGAGAAAGGGAAAGAAATTCACCACACAACACTGGTGGACTGGTGGAGTTCCTCCTATGTGGGCAAAGTCGAATCAGATTCCAGGGGGTAGATACACCTGAGTGTGTTTCCCTGTAGGTAATTATGTTTATTGTTCTGTGTTGTTCAGCATTTGATTAAAGGTTCTTAGAAGGAGTTGGATCAGGTGTACCTCCACCCGCTAGGATTTTTGGTTTTGAATCTATGACAATCTCTGTTGTTGCAACAAAGCCGATGGAGTAACTCTCAATGTGATGCCACCACCACCATGCTTTAATCTTAAAATCATTGGCAAAAACATTGGCAGTGTCCCAAAAATCAGGCCATGTTGGAGACAAGATTTAGCACTTGGAGTTTTTCAGGGTCTTTAAATACACCATTTAGTCATAACTTTATGACCACCTGTCTAATATTGAGTAGGTTCTTCTTTTGCCACCAGAACACTAATACACTGTGGGCTCTGGCATGTTTCTATCAGAACCAGCATTAAACTTTTCAGCAGTTTTGAGTTACAGTGGTCTCCCATGACCCTGTCACCGATTTACCATGGAGCATTTTTTTTTTTGGTATGTCCTGACCACTGCAAAGTGGGAACATACAACAAGAGCTGCAGTTTTGGAGTTGTCTCACCCAGTCCTTTGGACATCACAATTTGGCCCTTGTCACAGCCACAGTTAGAATATCTCATTATAATGGCACCTGAAAGTGGATGGGACATAAAGTCTCAGACATACGAACGAGTTCCATTCCGAGAGCTCGTTCGTAAGTCCAATTTGTTCGTAAGTCCAACATACCTTGTCTAGGTACGGTATTACCACTTTTGTCCACATTGTTATTGCTTGCCGCTTTATCGCCCCTGCTTTTATGCTTGCTTCCTGACATCCTGAGATGCACACTGTACGCCTGACATGTGATATAACTTCAGYGAGTGAACATGTGCACTTTGCAGTTTTGTTCGTATCTTCGGAAGTTCGTAACTCGAATGTTTGTATGTAAGGGACTTACATAAATCTATGTTCAAACGATCCGATCCAGGTTAGCCAGTAATTCACGTGTGAAGACCAAGCACTCCGGTTTAGCATCCGCTCCTGTCATAGCGACTTGTGCATTGACAGGTAGGCGTGGAGGCAGAGAAGAGAGCCATCTCCTTCCTGTCCAAGCTGAGGAACGAGATGCAGACGGACAAACCCTTGCTGCTCCTGACCGACTCTGCAGCCAACACGGAAGAGTGGAACCGGTACATGCAGAGACAACAGGACCTGATGGAGGACGGGCAGCCGGTCAGCTGGTTCAAGTCGCCCTGGCTCTATGTGGAGTGCTACATGTACAGGAGGATCCAGGAGGCCTTGGCGCTCAGGTGAGGTTAAGCTCTAACTGCATGGTGCTGGAGGCGAGGTTACATTCTTGAACACGTTTTGCATTTTAGCTTTGAAGAAAGCTGGAATGATTTATTTCTCATAGATATGCCAATAGAACGGTCTGATAAGTCTGATAACTGTGATTTTGTGGTTTATTAGCTAATCTGACAAAAAAAAAACATCAGAAAAGGAGAGGAAGGGGAAAGGTAAAGAATATGGTATGTGAAAATCAAGTTTTACTTACGGGTGTTGGGAGCAAATAGTTTTGCGTCATGCTGACTTTTTGAATGTAGGTCAAATTTAACTTCGTGTCAGCCTTCTAAGGCAAAGTGGACTGTGTTGGGGGAGGAAAAAAAAGGAGCAGATGGTGATTATTAAGGGATATTCAAAAGAAAAAAATATCTATGGTGCGCTCCAGAGTGTTAATGATAAAATGTTTTTTTTTTGTTTTTTTGTCATTTTGCTTGCTAACAATTTCTTGCTAATGCTCCGTATACATTATGATGATCGCCTTCGACCAATCAGTGATCACCATCCTTACTGGCTCGACCCACACATTCCTTTTTGAACCTGTAACATAGTAACAAATCATAGTAAACTCTTCTTCGTCTTTTCCTTCTTCTTCTTCTCTTTTTAAATTTTTTTTTAAATCAGTCCTCCAATCAGTGATTTCGACGCCTTTAAGGAAGGAAAGACAAACAGCTTCTTCGAATCCCAGCAGGCCGTCGTGTCGCTCTGTACGTACCTGCGAGAGGTCCTCAGCACCGCAGACACCACGGACAAGAAATGGCTCCTTGAACATTTCCTCAGTTTATTACAGGTGAGTTCTTTACTCCGGACCGAGCTCTAACTTCTTTCCCAGGATGGTTTTGGTTTTATTCTTCCTGAATGAAGTGTGAAGTGTACGAGCGAAACACAGGCACGCACTCCAGATTCACGTTGGAGCTGGAGCTCAASTCGTGAGGGTGTAACTTTATATGAATCAATAAAAAGTGCTCTTCACCAGACCTGCTTTAACACTCAGTACGTTGTAGTTGGTGACGTACAGAACTAGGTCTGATTTCCCCATCAAATACAGAAAGTATTGGCATCCTCTTTACTGCATTCGTCCATAGACAGCGAGTGATTTTAAACGTGCATTTACGTACGATTTATTAAAATGTGTTTCTTATTGTTGGGCCTTTCCAAGGGTACAATGCCAACTAGTATAATTAAATTCATGTTAATGTGATGTAATATGATGAACCCCCTGAAAATAATCTGTATTTCCATACAATTTATTATTAAGTAATTACAATTACTTATTAAATTTTTTTAGGCAGTGTTTCAGAAATAACAAGTGAAAATGTGGATAATTAAGAAAATTTTGTTAATCATCACGCATTTTCTCTCAAATCTTTCAGTGATTGGCTCAAACATGAGGTGAGCTACTTTTTGAGCCAATAAAATAGCTGGAAAAAATAAGTGTGTTGCAGCTTTTTGACTTAAAGTATTACTTTTTTTTAAAACTCGCGGTTTACATCTTAATTTGTATGAGTTAATATTACTGGTAATAGTAATTTTAATTAATTAATCAATCAATTAGTGAAGAATTAATATTACTATTGAATACAACTTTGACTATATACAGATATTATATATTTAATAGTGTTTGCTTACTAGATAGGTCATATAATAAATAAATAATAATTCTCCTCTGAGATATGGCAAGGTCGAACACTTATTGCAGTACTTAATTATTTAATTAAAGGCTGATGATGTTTACAGTATCAGTGGATAAAATTTGTTCTTTGATGAATTTCACATATTACTAAAATAAAATAAAACAACATGGCTTAACTAAACGTTTTAAACATTTTTTATATTTATATGGGAATGCTTGCAAAGATAAACTTGTCCAGATGTTTTTATTGCAACACCTAATTGATCAAAATGATCTCAGTTTCATGTAAATGCAAAAAAAAAAAAACTTGAAATGAAAACCATAAAAAAAAAAACATTAATCTTAGAACCAAGCAGCTGATTTGTATTATGCTCTCAAATGCTGATTTCTTTTCCTGCCATGCTTTTTYTACAATGCTTAGTGTTTTTAATGTAATATTTTTGCTTTTACGTGAAGCTGAGCCCAGTTCGACCCCGTAAAGGTGTTTCTTGGCTGCAAAAAAACGTTTGGCAATTCCTGATCTAATGAACTGATCGACTTGTGGTTGTCTAAACCACAGCGACTCCATCCAGGATGTATCAGTTACTGAAGATGAATTTCTTAAGGCACTTATTAATAAATGGAAAATTCATTCATTGTTCTTCTCCCTCGTTGTTTTTTTGTTGGTTTTGTGTCGCCCCAGGTGTCCCTGTGGGGAAACAGGTGTGATTTATCCATCTCATCCGGCCAAGAAAACTCTCAGAAGACCAGCCCGATGGATTCTCTGCCTGATCTTCGGCGCTTCATCCTAGTGGATGATTCGTCTCGGGTGTGGTCCGTGTTAATGTCCGTACCCGGGGTCAGAATGGACATCGTTCTAGACAACGCCGGCTTCGAGCTGGTCACAGATCTGATACTCGCAGACTTCCTGGTCTCCGTCGGCCTGGCGAAGGAAGTGCGCTTCCACGGCAAGTCAATCCCGTGGTTCGTCTCCGACGTCACCAAGCAGGATTTCGATTGGACGCTATCGCAAACCGCGGCGTCCAATCACAAGCACATGTCGTCCTGCGGCGTCCAGTGGAAGCGCCACTTGAAAGACGGAACGTGGTCGTATCACGACCATCGCTTCTGGACTTCACCGCACGAGTTCTGCGACATGCCGGCAGACGCCCCGGATCTCTACTCCGCTCTGCAGGGGTCCGACCTGATCCTGTTTAAAGGAGACCTGAACTACCGCCGGCTGACAGGAGACAGGATGTGGGAGCACACTGCACCCTTCGAGCGAGCGCTCCGGGGCTTCCTGCCCRCACCGCTGTGCAGCATCAGGACCCTGAAGGCTAACGTACAGGTCGGGTTAGAACCAGGCCGGGCGGAGAACCTCGGCTCCCAGGACGCAGACTGGATGACCAGCGGCAAATACGCAGTGATCCAGTTCTGCAGTCCACTCAGGGAGCAGCAGCAAGGTTTATAAAGATGCCATGAGACCGATAATAAGAAATAAAAGCTGATCTGATAAAGAGAATTGAATTAACTACAGTACAAGTAGATTCTCTTTAATGTTTTTTTTTTTTTTCAATATCTTGAATGTCTTACCAGGTGGCTGTGGTTGGTTTTCAGATATCCAGTGTGACACAATGTAACTCAACTTAAAATTCTGTGCAAAAGTCTTGACCCCCCTCCCTCCCTCCTTTATTTCCTCATATTTTTCTTCTGGTCTTAAACAATTCTTTAGGCTTCCTGAAAGGTTTGCGTAATGTTTTTTGTTTCTTAATCCACAAATGAAAGTTGAATCATTAAAGCATAAAAAAAACGTCTAACTTGAGGCATGTATCAGTGAGAATATCCGTACAGATCTGTTTGTCATTTGTTTATTCGGACTGTATAATACCTCCAGTACAACATAATCCATTGTGTTTACCTTTATTCAATATTAGAATAGACGCTTGTGTGCAAAAGTTTGTGCATCCCTGGTCAAATGACATAATTTACTTCCACGTTTAGTTTGTTTGTTTGTTTTTCAGAATGGAAGATATTATCACAGCAAACTACAGTACACTGCTGTGCAAAAGTCTTGGCTCCCCTTAAGTTCTTCATATTCTGCTTCCAAAGTTCGAGATTTTCTTGTATTTTTTTTCTTCTTTTTTTTTTTTTGGTCTCTCATTATTTTCAATTTGATCGGTTTCTGGTGAATGTTTTTTTTTTTGTTTGTTTTTTTTGTTAAGCCACTTTTCAGTGTCCTGTGAAACATTTAACTCAAGGGCGTGACCCAGTGAGAAACAGGTGCAGATGATGACAGATGTTCAGGCCAGGGATTAGTATACTGCTGATGCTGAGTGGTTGGGAAACAGACGAGAGGGGAAATGAGGTCGCTGCTGAACAATTTTCAGATTGGCAGTTTAGGCACTTTGCAGCCTGTCGCAGAAAATCATTGTCCCATTTCTTTCATTTAATCTACCTCATTTAATATGAAGGGGATCAAGACTTTTGCACATTACTGTATATTTTGTTATGTTTACAGAGGAATGTCAAACTAGATGAATTCAAACCAGTGGTTGTGGGGGGGGCGGGCATACTCCTGAAATAGATGCTTTTAAAAAGTAAGCGCAAACAACATTACCTGATTAGAATAAATAGTTTGGGCATTGATATGTTACTCATTCATTATTATTAGCAATAAAAAATAATAATAATACAGCGCTAAATCCATCATCAGCTTACAGATGTGCGCAGACAGAAAACAAATCCTCATGTTAGCGCACTTGGACACAGACAGACAGCACCTTCGGGGAATATGCAATTGTGCAGGTTATATGATGTGAACTTGATCAAGTTGAAGTTTACGTTAGTCTTATGATGTGGAAATTTTCACACACTCGGGAGTAAGAATATGATATTTCTCCATGTTCGTCGTATTATTACGGGTGCCAGGTTTCTTAAACACTCATAAGAATGCATGACTATGTTTGCATGCAGCTTGATAAGTGAACCCCATTTTGTGTGTGTGTGTGTGTTTTTGACGATCGTAATTAAACTGTCTGCATTCAATAAAGTCACAAAAGCAGCTTGAAATGTGTCAGTTTTCTTCCTTCAAAGCTACATCACCACTTATCACCACTCACCTTGATTTCATTAGCGTTCCTGATAATAATAATAATAATAATAATAATAATAAATCTAATACGGTGTTAAACAATGCTCTCCAGGAGTGTAGGTTGCTTTTGAAGGTTGTTCTGGACAGCGATTTATTTCTGTAAAAAATTCACAAAAAAGTTATAATCAACATCTAAAAGGGTAGGTGTTAAATTCTGTTCAAGGATTTTAAATATAAATGGGGATTTTAAATGTAAATGGTTATTTTTTACAATATTATTAAATTACATAATGCAGGTCTCAGTTGTCCTGAAATGTGTTTGCAAGTACAGCTTTCAGTCACATGGGGGAGCTAGTTAGTTTTCTACCGCTGTGACAATTTCGGTCATACTTCTGTCTGCAGTTAAAGTGAGAGTAGAGGATATAAAAACCCATTAAATAGCCTGTAAGTTCCGCCTGTAAATGCATTTTATCTGGTATCATTTGTAAAGTCTAGTTTCATTATAGACACGTTTTCAGTAACTCATGCATACAAAGTTGTGATTTATCATGTGTAGCCTCTCAGAAATGGCTGCTTCACTAGATTTTCAAGGTAATAAAGTGATAGACAATCAGTAAGATTCGTTAATGCATATATAAACTTCTATTATGATTTATAAATACTAAAGATGGAGGAGAAATCCCCCCTCCCCACACAGTTGAACTTCCAGTAAGAAGACCTGAGGAGATGTTTACCTGCCCCCCTTCCCTTCCCATTTTAGTGCTGAGTAAGAGACCTTCCCTGTCAGCCCCCTACCTCACTCACAAAGAATCATGCCATCAACGAGGTTAATTGACCCAACTCGTGTATCGCTACTCTGACTCCAAAAACAAATTCTTTTTTTTTCATTCTTATATATACAGTAGCTCTGGAAAAAAAAATTGAGAATTGCAAAATAGTTCCTTATGTTGTCTTTTTGGGTTGGTGAGTTGAACAGATTTGTTTCATTTTTTGTGAACTTCATCTAAAACTTGAAATTTTTGAGGGAAAAAAAATCGAACTCGTCTGAGTTGCGCGTTGACGTAACCAGCCATAACCTTGCATCTGTCCGAGGCGTTGTAGTTCCTGATGAACAAATCCATGTTTTCTTCTAAATAGGCTCATCTTACAGCAATGTCTCTTCAAAGTCCGGATGCTTATGATGATCTGGTGATTCTGGGCTAAAATAACAAGTGTTTCTTTGTTACTGTGGTAAATAACTTATATATACTTGTTTAATAATAAATTGTTAAAAAAGTCAAATTTGATTAGATCTTCCACTCCAGGCATAATGAAAAGCAAGTGATGGCTCCCCAACCTAGATTCATAATATATGGTATATACAGTAATAGAAAAAAAATGTGTGTATATATATACTCAGAATTTTCAGG
>QMIH01001210.1:158317-179344 GCA_003987875.1 Clarias batrachus | reverse complement strand
GAAACGCTGGTAAATCGGGCTGGTGAGGCACGCAATAAACTGGCGACCTTGTGGTGGCGGAGCATGGTTTAAATAGACATGACAGGTGATAACTGATGGCGTACAGGTGTGTGGAGAGCGGAGAGTGAGGCGGTAGGGTGTAAGAGGTGGTTGAGAGTGTGGAATGGGAGTTCTCAGGTGATCATGACAGCGCCGTGGCTTGACGTGTCGTGACAAAAAATCTGTTTTTGTGCAAACCTGTTTGGAAAAGAAAAACATCATTGAGCCATCTAGCCAAAAAAAAAAAGAGAGAGAAAAAACAGCAACAAACAAAACTTTATTCAACTCGTATGGTTCTAGGATTTGCTGTTTTTATGATTTTAATCATCACCAGTCATCACCAACAAATGGTACTAGACACACTACCTTTTATAGTACATTTCATGGTCATGTTTTATGGTGTGCCACTTTAAGTTACGTGACCTGAAAGCTCTCAGCCAAAACTACTTTTTTTTTTGCTTTTTAATATCAGTCAAGCAGCTTTGAAAAAAGCCTATTAACTGACGTCTAGATTGTGCTGTGTTGTATATAGAGATATGTACGTTCACATTTCACATATCAAATTATTTTTTACCAATTTCTAATGTTCTTTTTTCTTTGTTTTTGCGGTTAAACAAGTATTATATTAAGTGTTCTGCTGACCTACAATAACTTAATTTTAAACATAATTTTACACTAACTACTATTTTTTTCTGAAATAATGCTCAAAATTCTAAGACATTTTTGCACTGCACCATTTGTTTAAAAAATTATGGTTCCTAAAACATACAGTAATGCATTAAGTAAAAATGTTTGCTCCTTGTAAAACTATAACTTCGACTTCTTAAAATTTATGAGCAAAAATTAATTTAAATGAGGGAAACCACATCAACAGTAAAATCCAGAACGGTGTCCACCGATCTGCCAAAGTACACCACAGCAAGCCCAAGAGTGAGTCTCTTATTCCTTTCTTTCCAGCCAGTCAGAAGCTTGTGCTGTTGGACAATGGTGATCCACAGGATGGTTAAGAGTTTGTAGCAAAAAAAAAAAAAAAAAAACCTGCAGACATTCTTTAAGGACAACAGCATATTTGAAGGACATGCTTCATATTTTCCCCAGCACTTTCACAACAACTGTAACTAACAGAGACAGAAATCTGACCACAAAACAACCCTCGGTGAAGTACTGCGGTATTTCATAAGTATTCACCACTTGATCTTTTTTTCATGTTTTGTACAATAACTACCTGGAATAAAAATGAACTTGGAATTATGTTGCTGCTTGGTTATTTCTTTAAATAATTCATTTCTTACCAGCTCACTGTCTTTTTGGAGGATGACTTCACTGATTTATGGAGTCATGGTTGCCATTTATTTATTTATTTATTTATTTATTTATTTACTTACACTCTATGAAATGTAAAAAAATTGGGATGATTTTTTAAGAACCTAACTTTAATTCTTACATTTCCACAGCTTGCCTCAGTGTATTAGTTTATTAGTCTTTATATACAGTAAGTTTGGTCTCTAACACACACGAGTCTTCACAAAAAGTCTTCATATTTACATTAAGGTCCAATTACTTTAAATGCACACAGGTCAGCTCCATTTAACTAATTATGTTACTGTACAATGAAGACTGACTGCACCAGAACTAATTCAGTGGTTCCACTGTAATGGGGGGGTGAATACATATGCTATGACAACTTTATTGCTTGGCCTATCGACCCCCGCCCCCCCTCACCCCAAACCCGATTTCAGAATGATGGCTATTTTGTAAAGATTTATGTCCTATAAGTACGTCCTATTAAGTCCATTACAGTTTCAGGTCGTAACATTAAATAGGTGGGAAAGTTCAATAGTGTGTGTGGGGGGGGTGTGAATACTTAAGCAAGGCATTGTAAATTTTTGCAGAGAACAAAAAATATACATCTTGTAAATGTGGATGTCAAGCATCTAACCGATCAGGACAAGGAGGTGTCATAATTGGCCTGTTATAAAGAATGACCGTTCTTTTGTACTAGCATTCAATGTATCTCGGAAGTAACGAATAAAAATTTAATAGACATTTTCTTCAAGCAGAGGTTCGAATTTTATGTTTGTGTTGAGGATTCAGAGATCTACTGTATATATGCAGTCATTGTAAGTCTATAAAAAATAAGAAATTTTCAGTAACACTTTTAAACATGGATTGTTTGAACTTTGATGGCCTTTTATATTCCATATAAAATTCATTTAACATCAATCAGTCTTTTGTGAATCTACATTTCCATGCTGCTGCGCTGTAAATGTATGTGAAAGGACTCTGGTTGGTCTGTCATACCGCACTCTCAGTTCGGCTCAGTTACTCGCCCTCGCCTCGGACTGCTGCGGACAGATTTGCTCTAACAATGCGAGTTTTGTCTCGTAGTGCACATTTCTACACATTACTGCTTTTTATTACGCCATGGTTTCGGAATATATGAGACAAACTGGTTTTATTCTTCCTGCTAAAAGAATAAACATATATTGATTTGTCCATTCATCTGTAAACGTTCGGTTTTTATAGTCTACTTTCCTTTTCTTGGAGTAAGCCATGTGTCACACTTTGTCTTTTTCTTCTCTGTCCATACGTAAACTATCACATTGATTGGCTCTGTTGAGTGAGGTGTACTGTATAGCCACGGCCCACCTCAAATGGTTGTTATATAAATGATCCTCATTTATCAGAACAGCATCAGGGTCTAGATAGAACCGACACTCATTCTGGATCCGGACCACAATCCACCATTTATGTAGTTATGCTTGTTCTAACATATGACACATGCATAAACCAGGGCCGTGGTTTTGAAAGAACACTGAACTGAGTGACTGGATTTGGCTGAAATCGGATGAAACCTTGAACTCTTTGACCAAGTGGCATCCCTTGGTAGCAGGCAGTGATGCACTGGGTTTTCTCTTACTTTCTCTGATACCTTCTCTTGTGGCCAGCATGACTTTCTTTTCAGCGGTTTGTGTTGCATTACCTTTGCTGGGAGATCAGGCCATGCCTGGATGAACCTTTAGTGCCCATTATCCTGTTGCCAGTTTACTGGAATATAATTGATAATCAGTGGTAGTCAATTCACCTGTCGTGGTGTTAGTGTTAGCTAAAATTAATTTCATTGATTTCCCTTGATTTCAGCTAAAATCACTGACTTCACTTTGTAAATGCTATTTACTGTATTTGAATACGGACCCTTGTTAGTATGTTTAATAACACTAGTTCACTGATAGGTAAGATCACATTACAGGAAAACATCCATTACAGGAATTGTGTTGTAGTGCGGTTTTTTCATTACAAAAAAAATTCCTGACATTTCATGTCTGTACTGCATTTTAAAAATTGACATTTTAAGGAATAATACAAACTGCAAAAATAGGTAGCAATACAATGTAATGTGCGGAGAGACTCGCGGACCTGTGCCCTTTGCACTTAATATTTTTCCTTAAGTGGTGCTAGCTCTTTCCTTGATTACATGTACTGTATTGTCCTTTCTAGTGCCGGCCAGACCGTAGGTATAAAAGCTCCTTTGATCCTCTTGGAAAACAAGGAGAGGATAAAATTTAACAACGAGCTGCAAAGTTCCAGCCAATGGTCTTTGCTTTGTGGAGCAAGGCCAGGAAGCACGCACAATCTGCAGATAAGATGGAGTCAAGGACATTACATGCACTTAACCCAAGCTGTTATGAAGTTGGCTCATGTCTGGTGGTTGGACCTGTGCTAGAACAAACATCGAATGAAGTTAGCTCAAATTAAATGAACAGGAACTATTCACTAATGATGCAGAGGTCAGTACCAGACTCTGCTTATCTCCAGACATCATGCCTTTAGAGGATGTGTTCTATTCAGGCTGACCATGATAGGGACATACTCTGGACATGAACACTGAAAAGAGATTGTGTCAACTATTTTGAGAATCACACTGGTCCCAGTTAAAACTGCACAAAACTGTGTTAATATTCGGGAGACATTTTGAGTCCAACATTAGTTCCTGTTTTTTAAGGCAATGTATCCACCATGGTTTCTGGCAGAAAAGTAGCAACTACGAAAATGTTCAGTACTTATAGTATTATATAAAGGTGAAAAAGTGAAGCCTTGGTTTATAATGCTGCAAAAGGACAACGTTATGAAGCCATCAAGGTGACATGGTAATTATTTCCTTTAAAAGTCTACCCACAAATTTATATATTAAGGCTCTGAGCTAATATTTTGAACCCACTAACAAAATATTGAGGTCACAGATTGTGTAGTTTAAACCCATGGTATTATATTGTTGCAATGTCATATATAATATGTGGCCTCGAGTTAAGTATTTGGCAGGAATGGGTGAAATACATCTTTTTGTGGGCTAATGCCATCTATGTCGTCAAATATCATTGACTCCAGCATGTCTTTATCCATCATTCAAAGAATGAAGTAAAGTGTAATACAATGAAACTTTTTCAATGCTTAGGTTCCTGGGGGCACAATAGTCGAATTCAATTGTCTCTGTCTTGGGGTTTTTAAAATACAATTGTTGCAATCGTTTAAGTACTTCATGACCACAAAATTGATCTTAAGAACTGAACTTGTGCCAGGGATACCATGGCCTCACATTTACACCAACTCACAATGAGGGGCAGTTTAGGTTCAGGAAATCCACAAGGACATGGGAAAACTCCAAAAAACAAGAAGAAGAAGAAAAAAAAAATGAGGGAGATCCCTGCGCCACAAAACTCGGGTTCTGATAAGGTTATTAGTTTATTGCAATTATGTTATTGGGTTGATGGGTTTCTTCCAGGTACTCCAGTTTCCTCCCACAGTCCAAAGACATGCACAGTAGGCTAATTGCCATTTCCAAATGACCCATAAGGTGAGAGTGTGTTTATGCCCTCCAGTGTATGGGCACCCCATCCAGGGTGTACCTTGGCGTGTGCTGCAAATCCTTGGCGATATTCAGGTCTCCCGCAACCCTGTACAGGATAAGCTGTAGAGAATGAGTGAGTGAGTACCTGAGTATGTTTTATTAAGGATTAATTATTTAAGGATAATTATTAACTATTATTAATCAGCTTCAGATTATACAGATTATTATATTAATATATAGATAATGATATTGTCACAATTATTGCATACAATTAATATATTTTGAGCTAAAAACCTGCCGTTGGACCCAGTGAATCAGCACACTTTACCTTAAACATCCTGAAACCATTGCCCAACATGACTCATTATATTTTAGAGCCATATAAAGCTCAGCGATGGTAAGTGACCTTGTGCTGTTTGGGGGACGGTAATAAACGTGTCACAGAAAACCGACTGGAGCCATTTTGTTTAATGCTGATCATGACAAGTTTAAGGTCACTGGCACAGGCTCATCGCTGCAATGAGCAGAACATGTGGAAGCAATACAACTAGCTGTGTTTTGTGAAACTCTACCCAATGAACAGTAGACCAAAGTCCAAGAACCTCCTCCCTCAATCCGGACGCATTGCTCAAATCTACAATGCCTTTTTTTCCCTGTATATTACAAAGTAATAAGGCAAAAAGCTCCCTGAGGCAATATTGTTTCAGATTGTTTGATGGTGCACGTTAAAAGTGTTAAACAGGAGGTAAGGCTTACGTCAGTGCTATGAAAGTGTCTTTTGTTCCCCTATATTGATCCACTCAGTTTAAGCCATTCATCCTGCACATATATCTGTCTTTACCTTCCATAAAATTTGGCAGCTTGTCTTCCAAAATGCAGCCTGATCTCTGCAAAATCGCTTCATTACATTCCGGATTAAACTGAACGAATGATCGGAGATACTCCATCATCTCGACTCAGAAGCAGAGTGTGTGTGTGCTGTTAGAGGCTTATACACTCAGATGAAATCATTCTGCAAAACCGTTTGAAAGACGGCAAGCTGGATAATGCTAGTAAATCTTCAGCGTGGCCAAGTGTATGACAATAGAGGATAGAAGTGGAGATGAGGGGATTGATTTGGACATGGATCATGCCTGCAGGGTTTCAGGGAAACTGGTTGGTCCTTGGCTGGTGTTCATACAGCAGGACTGCCTGATGTTGATTTCAGGCGGATGTACTGTAAAGGAAGCTGAATGAAGCTGTCGAGAGACTCCACAACGAGAGCCAGCAGAACATCAACACAATCAGGAAGCGGATAGGGTCAATGCTTATTATTATCATTCTGTGCACTCCATATGACATGGTCCTGCTTTTCAGGTCAAGTGTTTGGTTGATATTAATAATAAATGAAGATTACAGCTGTTGATCCAAAAAGTGAAACAGTTGCCAAGTTGTATTGGAGCCATATGTGGATTCCCTCTGAAGGATAAATCAGGATCATGTACATCCTTAAACAGGACTTATGCTTCACACATTTCTGACTGAAGTGAGAAAATTAATCTTAGAAACACACTGGAGGTTCCCTAGAAATTATAAGTAGGAGAAATGCGCTCACTCAATAACCCTCTAAACCAGGGGTCTCAAACTCAGTTCCTGGAGGGCCGCAGCCCYAMAGAGTTTTGTTCCAACCCTGCYCCAACATACATACCATGTAGTTTTCAAATAAGCCTTAATGACCTGTTTAGTTGGATCTGGTGTTTTTAATTATGGTTGGAACCAAACTCCGTGGGGCTGCGGCCCTCCAGGAACTGAGTTTGAGACCCCTGCTCTAAACTGTTCATCCTATACACGGTTGTGGACGACCTGGAGCCTACCCCAAGGGGACTTGACTCATCCCCTACCCCAGGGGTACACACTGAGAGGGGCGGCAATATATTGCAGTGTGTTCACTTATACACTACGGGCAATTTTTAAACTCCAATTAGCTTACTTTGCATGTCTGCAGGACTGCAGGAGGGAACCGGAGTATTGTAGCCATTGAACGTGGAGATGCAAAGCCACAGTGATAACCAATACACCACCAAGTGAGTGCACTGTGTTAAAAAAAGTAGGACGGGATTGTCTCATGAGATGAAAAAATAATAACTCTAATTATTATAATAATAATAATGAAATACTGACTAGTATGTATGAATCAAGGAGGGGGCCGCTTCCATGTGGCGCTCCTTGTCAGAGTTCACCTAATCCTGTGTCATTATTACACTCAATATTGTTTAGTTTTCCTCTGATTGACATGAATACTGTTATACTGTAATTATGCCAAGCGTAATATCCACATCTCATTATCTGGTTCCGGCCAGAACAGGAAAATAACTGAAACCTTTTAAAGTCTTATAACCTTGTGGTTAGGAAAACACTATTGCCTGTGGTTTAACCTGATTCCTGCTTTCCTCACCTTCATGGTGTGTTCATATCATCTCCACTTTCTGGATCAGTTGCTGTTCCTTTGTGTGGTTTTGTTCGCTAACCACAGAGCGATGAAATTAATCTTTTCCATGCGACCCAATGTCAAAGAGCCACAGGGTCAGTAAAGGGGACGGCAATTTACCTTCTTCCTCCTCCTCTATTTTCGTCCTCTCTAATCGAAACCCCTGTAATCAGCAGCACCACCATCGGTAAGACCTGCAGGCGATTAGAAGCTATATCCTCATGTCTCTTTGTCACTAAGTATCCACATTCATTCAACCTCCCTGACTGAAGGACTTGTTTGTGCTACTATGAGCTAATCAAGTCATTGAAGGTCCCCTTGTACAAGTGGAGGCTGTCCTACAATTACCCATGTGTGCTGATTCGAGAGGCCTCATGTGTCTTTGGTGTAATCAGGGTTTGCATGGTGGGCTGAAGGACTAAATGGTGGTGAGTTGTGGGTTGGAAGCTTTGAAGAGCTTCTTAGATCTGCCTTTGGGCCCCTATGGATGTCGGCTTTGATCCAGGTAGCTCTGATACTTCATCTCAAAGTACATGTCTGTTTTTTTTTCTTTCTTTCTTTCTTTCTTTCTTTCTTTCTTTCTTTCTTTCTTTCTTTCTTTCTTTCTTTCGTTCTTCCTCCATCATGCTGTTCAACAGCAAGTCTTGAACTATCTAGATATTTAATGCTTTCTTAAATGCTACCAATGAATAAGTTTCCAGTCTAAAAGTTTTAATTTTCCATCCCAGGATCTGAAGGTAGTTTCTAGACTTATTGTGCTTTGGCAGTTCTCTAAATGAGTCATCGACTTTTTTTTTTCTTTCTCTTTGGAATTGATGAAAAAACAAAAAGAAAAGAAAAAGAACATTTTCAAGATTAATTTCCACCCTGCTCCCAGACAAGTCCCGCCTCAGATAAGTTCTCGGTTTTGTTTGGATGCTCATAAATAAATCGGTTACCGCAATATGAAGGACATATTAGAAACTGGACTTTAATCTGAGACTTAAAGGTTGGAAAAAGTAAGTGGCAGAACAGAACGCTACCATGAGGGGCTCTTTCAAAACAAGCAATCCCACAAAGACTGTAGATCAACGTGAATATCCGCTCAGCTAATGGTTACAGAGGACCAGAGGAAGTACTGTATGAGAAATTTTTCTCTGCTCTTTCTGTTATTTAAGGTGACAGCATTTGACATTAGGGTCCTGGTTTATGTCCAGTATCTGTGCCATCTTTTCCATTGCAGTGCTCCTTGGTTGGCTTTAAAATGTTGACCTACTGTACTGTAGCTTATAATCAGCGCCTATAAATTGGGAAAAATGAGAAAAATCTCATTTAGATGCATCAAAATCTTCAGCATGGTTAACCTGAGCCGAATTTTAAAATCTGTGCACATCACACTTCTTTGTTCAAATTCTTCCTGGGTTCAGAATTGAGACTAAACTGTTAATAGTAATACTATTGCTTAGGATGCATTATAAAAAGTCCCACAATTAAAATTTGATGTTGAAATATTGAAAGTAAAAAAAAATGCTAATAATGGCATGTATTTGTTTTTAGTGCATTTACAAACTTAATTTATTCTAGCAAATACACACAATATCAGTATGTAAAAGCTACATGAGGCCACATCATTTTTTAAAAAAAGTACTGTATAATGGCTTTTGGAATGGAATATTAAAGGGTACGTGGTTATAGTATGAGGGGAATTCAGGTCAAAACAACTTTTTTTTGTGAATGAAGACATGACTGATTGACATTTAAAGAAGATGATTAAAATGTAAAGGTTTCCTAAAGGTAAATGTGCTCACTGCGGAACCCACTGCAATAATTCCTCTAAACATTCAGTGAATGGAACGCTCTCAGGAATAGACGACCTGGTTTGAATACCAAAGTCGTTGTGTTTTCGCAGGACAATACACAACCTCATACTTCCACTTGCATGTTACAAGAACTTGGCTGGGAATTATAGCCAACATCCCCTACAGTCATGACCTTGTTCCAAGCCAGTTCCACATGTTTGGGCCATTAATGGAGTTCCTGGGAGGCCAGCGCTAAAAAACATAAAGCAGACAGCCTAGTTATTGCTCCGCCATACTGAAAAAAAATTCTACCTTGATGGTATCTAGGCACTAGTGAACCACTGGGATAAGTGGGGATTATACAGAGAAATAAAAGGAGGTTTTACCCTCATAACTGTGTTCCGTTATTCTGCACAATCAAAAATCATGCGATGACTTTAACGCTCCTTGTACAATAATCAATATTGTTTCAAAATTGTGCCTCTGTCAGGCACAGGACATACGATTACAGCTGATTATTTTTCAATTACAGCACATCACAAAATGTTTACCAACGCTAACATTTTTATGGTTCCCACACCAATCTCTCTCTCTCTCTCTCTCTCTCCCTATTAAAGGCAATAAAAATAGAGCTAATGCTGCCAAAAGACCACAGAGCACTAATTTCTCTCGCTTAAACACTTGCACAAGTGAAAAAGCTTGTACAGTTCTCTGACTGTTACAGAGTGCAGATGCTGGAGACACTATTCATAAACACCAAATAGAAGACATCTTGCAGCAAAATTCACCATATTAACAGCTGTGCAAGTTTGATAAATTTATTTCTATGGAAAGTCTATCATGAGCGTGCCTGTGGAAGTAAACAATAGGAATTTAAGAAAAGCATATTAATATAAACCTGTGAAAACTGTAACAGTTACTGTAAAAAAAAATAAAAAAATAAATAATGGAAGTTGTGTAAGAACTTTTGTATAAGCTGCACTTTTTTACTATTATAAGTAATAATAATAATAATAATAATAATAATAATAATAATAATAATAATAAAAAGAATAGCCGTTGACTCCATTCTTATGAAGGATCTCTTGCCAAGTTCGAATTCAAAACAGTTCTATGGATGAGAGATCTCTTGCCCTGTTCACGGTGAATGGTGTGTGAAGACACATTAAACATGGTCGATTCTGCTTACACTAAACAGCGCACCATTGATCCGTTCTCTAATCATGCCACCTGGAGAGAACACAGACTAAGAGATTAAAGTCAAACTTTTTTTTTTTTTTTTTTTGCGTCTCTGAGCTCAGGACTACATTAGGAGAACCATGAAGATGATCCCAGTACACAGATCATTGTAAAAGGGCATACAGGTATTTCGGAAAGATCATTTTGTTGTAAGTATTTTTTTTAAAAAAGTGCTTACTGCATTTTGCTCAGAAAAGGCAAGAAAATATTTAGCTAAAAACACCTTCAAAAGAAGCCTCACTGGGATTCCTGTTCCAAAAATATCATTGTTCATTTGTATCCATGTTTAAATGATGATAAGAGTTTTAAATCCAACTTGGAAGCTTGAATGTAACAGATAAAAAAAACAAAGGGTGACAGATGGAGAACATGTTTCACATCATAACTTTCCTTCCAAGTGAGGCTTCTCCGATATCATCACCAAACTGTGAAGCCAAACCACAAAAAGCACTCATATAGATCCTTTTAATCTTATTTTATCCTTTGCCTCATTTTTTTTTACACCCCGCAGCTCCTACATGTTCAGAGTCCACCTCCAACTCTCCAGTCTTTTTTTACTAATATTGATTTTCAGGAAATGAGTATCAAGTCCAGATCATCCAAGTCTGCCAGCAGACGATCTCATCATGAGAATAATGTGAACTCGGACACAAGATCTGCTCAAGCATTTATCTAAACAATGAAGATGAGCCAGCGGTAAATCAGCGGCTCTCTGGCTTGGGATTTCTGACCACCAAGAGCATTTAACAACCGATCTGCAAATGTAAAAACTCCCAAAATGTAGTGTAATCTGCCCTTGGCCTAAATATAAATCTATGAATCAGAAAACATCTGCTTCCCAGCCTCTGTCTATCAACATCCCTGCTTAGCTATGGCACCAACTTTTTTTTATTATTGGTATTATGATAATATTCACATGACTTATATAAAGTCCAGGAGTTTTTTTCCATGACTTATTCACTTGGTTCCCTGCGCATATTAATAATATGCAAAACAAAATGTTTTAGGTTTTCCCAAATGACAATATTAAAGAATGTAACATAAAACAGTGTAATAACAATAATAATAATAATAATAATAATAATAATAATAATAATAATAATAATAAACTAAATTAAATTAGTAATGAATTAGTTTGAAAAAAAAAATTAGGTGAAAAAGACAATCAGGTTTATGTCTAAAAAATAAAAAGAGAATTTTATTGGCTAGAATTTCCAAAGTTGATTAAACACTTTCGAAGTTAAAAGCCTAACCGGTCCTATACATACACTCTCCGATGTTAAATAAACACACTTTTTTTTTTTTTTTTACCTTTTTTTTTGTGTATGAGTGGCATTTTGTCCTTGCATGTAGAAAAAGAAGAATATTTTGTTATTGCTTATGTAATTTTTATTCCCAAAGATTTTAAAGAAAAATCTTTTAAAAATATATCTATTCTATTTCAATAATTTTCTGCATTTTTGTGGGGTGGTCGCCATGGCTACATCATCTACCACATCACAAAGGCTTCCTTCAATGTGTTAGATGTACAGCTGTAGAGAGGTAGGTGAACTGTTTTTTTTTTATTTATTTGTGAAATTATTTGTGAAATTATTAGTGAAATTATTAGCATTAATGCTTAATTATGGCTTAAAGATTAATGTAAATGTAAATCTGCATGTACTGTGTATCAGGCAAAAGAGGCAGGGGTGCCATTTATTCCGGTTGGCCCAAGTAGTGAGTCATAATGCACAGTTTTAAGGTCTCTTTTCCAAACACAAACACTCAAGTCAAACTTTTGACATTTCTGCAATTATTCATCTGAGTCAGGTTGCTGGTACTTCCCTCTCTGGGAACTTTGCTAGGTTAAGATTACTTTAGGGGCAAAATTTGTTACAGAAGATGAAACAAAAGTTGTATAATTCAGTACAGTAAGTGTGTGTCTGCGCTTTCACCTGGTTTGATAACTCCTGATTTCTGTTGTAAAAGATGGAATCTCAGAATGAATGCATGGATCCAATCGCCTTCTGTGAACAATCAGTTCAGGCTGGTGGTGGTTGTGTAATGGTGTGAGGAATGTTTTCTTGGCATACATTAAGTCTATATATCAATCAAGCAGCACTTGAATGCCACAGTCTATCTGTTGTTGACCGTGTGTATCATTCAGCTCAGTTACATCCAGCATGAACATGTGGCATGTAAAAAAAAAAAAAAAGGTCTCCAACCGATTTCATGGACATGACATTTAGTTCAGTATAATGTACATCACAGCTTTCAAAGTCACCGGCTCTGAATCTGGTAGGCCTCTTGACTTTGGTAGAATGTATGATTGCGCAGCTGACAAATCTAGAGCAGTTAAGTGCTGCAGTCATGTCAATGTGAAAAATCTTTCCAACACCTCTCCTTCTTACTCTATGGTCTTTCTTGATTTACATTTCTTTCTGAATATACAATAATCTCCTTTGAACAGTTGATATTGAGACGTATCTGCTACTTCTGCTCCGTAAAGCTTCATAACGGCTCTAATCTGAGGTGCTGGTTGTTAATTGGTGATTTCTGAGGCTGGTGACTCTAAATGAACTTCTCCTCTGCAGCATTTTTGGTCCTGATTTCCTGGGAAGGTCTTCATGAGAGCGAGTTTCATCATGGAGCTTGATGGGTTTTACAAATGCACTTGATGCACTTGTTTTTCCAGAACAACTGACCTTCATGTCTTAAAATAACAACATACTGTTGTTGTTACTTAATTACCTTACTCCATATGTGTTATTGTATAGTTTGGAAAACTCCAGTAATGTTCTAGAATGTAGAAAATAAATCAGTAAGCAAAAGAAACATTGAATTAGAAGGTGTGTCCAAGCTTTTAACACATACTCATGAGAATGGAGTCTGTAGTACATGCTTCTACCGTCCACATCTTACTGTAATATCCTACGCCCGAACATTGAAGTTTCATTTCCCATGAATCCTGTTTTGAGGATCATGGAGGCTCACTTCTAGTCCTACAGGGTTGGAGTCGAGCACGGTCTGACGATTTCCCTCCCAACATCATCGCAGACGTTTTGACAAACATTTTGCCGACAGCATCTCCAAGAGAAACTTTATTAAAATGCACAAAAGACATTATTCATTGTTTCATTGAAGGCAAGAAAGATTTACACACAACTCCAAATGTAACAGCCAATGAAATGTATGCAGAGCGAGAGAGGACATTATTCACTCATAACTTCATTTCCAAGTCGAGGTTCTCCAATATCCTCACTGAATTGAATCTCGACCACAAAAATATTTAGATTCTGTACTCTCTATTACTTTTTTCCGTCCCAACATGCTCAGTCATGACAGATCCCTTATATCTGCTTTCACCGCTTGCATTATAAAGTCTAAATAAATGTTCTCGTTTAAAGAACCTTATGATTTTTGTCATAATAATGATTTTTTTTCTGCCACTGATGCTTAAATCCGGTACAATTCCGACACACATCTCCTCCACCATGTCTGCTCATCCTAAAATCTCATCTGGTAAGACGTCTTCAACCTATAAAATAACCAAAGCCATGTTGAGCACCATCCCCCCAGGACCTGAACCTGACATTTCACCTTCAGTTTACATACAGACACAATATGGAGACCATCTACAAAGGAATTCTACACGGTGCCATCCCTGTGGACCTGGGATCTGGGATGACCGTTGAGAGACCCTGATGTTTTATGCTTCATCTGCTGATGGCAGGAGGTCAGAGGTCAAATGCAGCGGGATCACAGGCATCCCCATGGGAGCAGACAGAGGTATGGTGTGGTAGATTCAGGTCAAACCGAGCAATTTAGTCTCAGCCTCTAGCACTGGATCTGACACAGGATAGGATTGACTAAGAGGTTGATTTAAAAAAAGGAAATAATTCAAGGGCTCATTAAGGCTTCAATATGACCGAGGGTCAGATATAGACAGATTATGCCTGCTATCTATGATTTGTTGTTAGTTGGATCTTTCTACATAAAGTACCACAGAAATAAAAAATAAAAAAAAAGTTATGTTATAGCGGTTAGTTGGCATGGCATCCAACATTAACCGAATCAATGTGCTAAGCTAACTAGTTTGCTAAAGACATAGCAGCATTTGTACTCCTTTCTGGTATGATCACTTCCAAAAATGGAGCAAATTATAGATGTAGACGAGTTATAAACGAGTTTGGAGCATGTTGAGAGTAGGAAAAGGGTTGGTTTTCTACCTCAAATTTCCAATGTCATATCAGTCAAATTACCTATTTTCTGTAGTAGAAAAGTACTCAGACCAGTGGCGGCCGGTCAACATACTGTAGCACTGGCGCTGCCCCTCCTTAAAGTTAGGCAGAGAAGAATGCTACTTTAACATGTAATTATTTAACAATTTAACATAATAATTATGTACTTTAATAATGAAATAAAGTCATTTAGTCACAATATTCCGCTGTATTTCTTAATATAATTTATTTACAATAAAAAAAAAAAATCTAAACTGTATTACTTTCGTTTGTGTTCGTGTACGCGGGGCGCCGGACAAACGAGTGTCTATGTAGACATGTAAATTTTTGAAAAGCATGTGACTTGAGGCTGAGCTCTGATTGGATCTTTTCAAATCATCCTGGGTCGCAGCACTGTGCGACCCTGAACCCGCCCACTTTTGTTCTTAGTCAATCAATATTGTTTTTAAATATTTGGGCTCATGTGATTGGACCATTCTCAACGAGTCTTTTCCAGCACTTCTTACGGCAAGCGGGGCTGCTGACTGGATGCGATGTGAGTCAGGCGTTTATTTTATACTAGTAGTAATGATGCTTAATCACCTGATAAATGCCTATTTACAGGCGAGTATTAAAAGTTTAATTTTAATCTTGTTTGCACCAGCCGCGACTGAGTCAGACCTTGGCTACATTTATCAGAAAAACAAACAAATAAATAAATAAACCATACCATGACATAGGTATCATGGTAGTCTGACAGTACTTGTACCATGGTATATAGTACCGCGCTATTTTTGACAGTACCATGCTACTTATTTGCTTATATAGTACATGTACAGCATTATGACAGATGGCTCTATATACTGTAGATGGTTCTAAATAGGTCGAAAAAAATCATTATTTACATATCTAATCAGCCAATCACATGGCAGCAACTCAATGCATTTAGGCTCATGGACATGGTCATGATCTGCATGAATGTGGCATGGTTGTTGGTCCCAAACGGACTGGTCTGAATATTTCTAGAACTGCTGATCCACTGGGATTTTCACACAAAACCATTTGTAGGGGTTTTGGAAAAGAGAAAATGTCCAGTGAGCTGCAGTTCTCTGTATAAAAATGCCTCGCTGGTGCCAGAGGTCAGAGGAGAATGGCCGGGCTGATGGAAAGCAGCAGTAACTTAAATAGCTTCTTGTTAGAACCGAGATACGCTGAAGAGGCGCCGATCTGTGAATACACAACACATCGAACCTTGAAGCAGATGGGCTACAGCGGCACCAGATCAGCTGTCAATCAAACACCTATTGTGTAGGAATGACTGTCCCACAATCTCCAGTCATGCTCTCCTCACCTGTCAGTCTATCACCTCAGGTTAGTGTTAAGACTGTCAGTATGGGTGTGTGATTCTGTGTAAGTGACAGATTTCACTTTCCTGATACATCTGTAGCAAAGATGACATTTACAGCTGTACTGTCTCTGTCTCTGATACACAGCCATTTTTGTTTTCCCTTTGATTGTCTCTTCGTGGGTCCTATAGGGCACATACAGTAGCAATAAACCCAACCTTATGGCTTCAGTGTAAATCAATCTTTCTAGCCATTATCTACCTTGTGCTAGTCATTTGTTTTTGCCATTTTACGTCGGTCTATAGTCATCAACGCCGGATTTCCTTTATCTCGAAGATCCTCTGTCTCCTGTCTCTTCCCTTCTCGTCCTTTTTCCAGCCCGAACCGCTGTTTGATGTCAGCGACTTATCATCTTAACGTCTTGTTCACCCTGCGGAAATGATTAAGCTCTCCTTCCGCTTTCATTTGTACTCCGAATTATACACATCAGCGATGACACAGTCATCAGTACATATTACTGTACGTGCGCCCTGTTGTTCCGTTCTGACGTCTCATTATGTGGACGATCCAAACAAGTGTCTTAAGACATTTGAAACTACAAACCAGCTTCGTACCGCAAGTGCGTCTGAATGAGCGTGATGACAAATCTCAGTGTTCGGGATATGGTAAAACGATTTTAAAAATCCCATATGCAGAAGATGAGAAGAATCTTTCTGAGGTGGGAGGCGGGGATGAAGGGCAGGGACGAGGGACGTCTAGCTCTCCTATTTTCTCCTCTACCCTCCGGCTCCTGCAAAAGGCAATCACGGCCACGATGAGCTGTGTCTCTCCTGGAAGAGCAATGAGTCCCGCGAGACTGGCCAGGCCATCACTAGACCATCATGACTGAGTGAGAGAGAGAGGGAATGCGAGGAAAGAGGGGGGGGGGGGTGATCAGTCTCCTCAGGCGGCGCTCCTTCAGCAGGGGTCATTTAAACAGGGTCCATTAGCCAGACGCTCAATTCTCAGCACCAATATTTATTTTACAGACCCTCATCACCTCTCTCTCTCTCTCTCTCACACAGACACGCTCATGCTAGATGGCAAGTTTGTTTTGTAGCACGTCTGTTGCATTTGAGATACTGAAAGCGAAGCTGTTTAATAGTTCTTATAAAACTAACTGTTTACGGTGTTTCCATTAGAACAGCAATAAAAATAAAAAAAAGTATGATCAAGGCTGGTTTGAGGAGCGAGAAACACATACCATGCACAAACACACTGCCAAAATAGATTTTTTTTTTTTTTAATCCTGTTCTCAGATGCAAAGCAGCTCACCAGCACAATATGTTGCAGCAATTAAAAGATAAAACTTTTTAATCCAAACCACAGAGGAAAGATAAGAATGAGGAACGGCCTCCTACACGCTATCAGATTTTCTTTAATAGTGAACTCATATTAAAAGGTGCTGCGCTAAGTTGCCGGTGCCGGATGGAATACAAGGAGCCATTAAGGAAAGCAAGAGCATTAAAACGTGTGATGATTAATAGATTTAGAAAATGTTAAACACAGCTCATAAAGGTGAAATCCTGTGACGGCCTTCTCACTAAATACACAGTATGTCCATCTTTTGTCCATTGAGTAACTCAGAATATTAATAAAATTTACAAACAGTAGATCACTTAGAGACATTATAACGACACTTAAATATTACGTAAAATATAATTATTATCTGTGAATTAAATATGAGGTTTTGAAGGGATTCTCTCATTATCTCTGCATGGTCAAAAATAAATCACAGTTTCAGAAGAATCTAATTATTGACCTTGTTAAATAATAAAAATAAAAATAAACCCTCAAATGACTGGAATTTGATTAAGAATCGTCAAACATGTTATTAAATACTGGAAGGACAGTGCTGGACATTCAGCAGTAGAAATAAGAGCTATGCTTAATAGTGAAACTAAGAGCATTTCTTTACACACACAATGTGATGAGAACTCTCAGGAACTAAACAGCTGTGTGTCCATAAGAAAGCCACTTGTTAGTGAGACTCATCAGAAAAAAAGGCTTCAATTTGCTAGAAAGCATAAAGATTATACTTTAAAGCAATGAATAAAGGTCATGTGGTCTGATGAGTCCAGATTGAGCCTGTTCCAGAGTGATGGGCGTGTCCGGGTAAGAAGCGATGCACTCATCATGCATAGTGTCCACTGTACAACATTATGATCTGGTGTTGCTTCAGTCGCTCAGGTCTAGACTCAGCAACGTTATGTGGCAATAAAATGAAGTCAGCTCATGACCTGAATGTACTGAATGACCAGAGTATCACAGCCATGGAGTTTCCCTTCCCTCATGGTCCATGAAAGAGTGGTTCTGGGAGAATGAGGACTCATTTTCACGCATGAATTGGACACCACATTGTGCATCGTAATCAAAGAATGAAAGATTAAAATGTGCATTTTTTTTTTTGTCCAGGCAGTTATACAGTATAACTTGTCTAAATACTTTGACTTATTGACTTATGATAAAGAAATCAATACACAAATGTATTAATGAATTTGAAGCTTTAGCATACATTTTTAATAATAAAAAATGTAAATCATTTGCATGGATGCTAGTTAACGACATTTTCTATAGCTGTTTAAAAATTCTGCAATAAAAATTGTGTTAAATGTTTTTTTTAAAACATGTGAGGTGTCAACAAAAAATGTAAAAGAGTGCTGATTATTATAAGAAAATCGCCCTCATTATTCCTTCAAGCAATTCTGTGTGCTTCACAAACCATCGCTTTTTGGAAACAAGATCCATCACTTTGTCACAACCCTTCCCTAGATTCTCCTCATTAACACACACTAGCCCTCTCACTCACTCGGTCCCTTGCGATTGCATTCAATGGCTTTGCTGTGCTGTGCGATGCTCAGCAGTATTGGGATGCAGACAGGAAGCAGCACGCTGCTCATTAGAGTGTATTTACCTGGGGAAATGGATCGGGACCAGGCCCGGTGGCGCCGCCCTGCAGGCTTCTTATTGATGAGCCTGGAGGATTAGTGTCTCTGAGCACTGCTGTGAATCCATATCCAATAACACAACCGTGTCTGTGCACCGCTGCAGACAGACAGACGCCTAATCAAGAAGGATTTGTATGGTCACACTTTCTTCTTAACTTTTCTTTTCTTTTTTTCCCCTCTTTGTTTAAAATGAAGTGACACAAGGACTGAAAGATTAGAGTACAGTATGTGTGTCTCTGTAAAAATGAATACGCTGGAACTTTTCTAGATGTGTACTTGTAAATGTAGAAAGAAATTGGTTGATAAAAAATTTACCAATAATCAAAGCTGGAAAAAAATCCTGTATACATGATATGTTAATGTAAATGAATGAAACGATTATCATTATTATATATTATTATTGTTGATCATTCACACTGCAAATTATATTTTAGCAAGTGGAAATATTAATTTATTAATTTATTATTTATTATTATAAAATTTCAATAAACCAAATATATAATTATTATTCTTATTTCATTTATTTATTTACTTATTTTACATTTTCTATTTTTTTTTATTTACATTTTCTATTTTTAAGCAGTGCTTGGCTTGTCTGGCAGATCATTTGCTTCTTTGCGATCATAAATGAATGCTAAATAATCCGCTAACAAAACAAGAACATTTAAAGCTTAAAGAAATTGTAAAATATTTAAAACCCTGTTTTTAGTAATTTTATATTTGCTTCACTGTAATCTTACAGCATGCACTGGTGTTGAATTCAAGTCAAACCAGTACTGACTCACAAATCACATTGTGCACTGTAATCGAAGAATGAAAGATTAAAATGTGTTCATTCAGTGTGCTTTAGGTTATTGACTAATGACATCAAAAAATCTATCCACTAATCTATTACTGAAATTGAAATTGAGACTCTTAGAAGCCCATGTGTCCATAAATGACGATCCCGGCTGAGGTGGCTCAGAGCCCACTGCAGTCATTCCAGTGAACATTCAGTGAGTGTATGTTGCAGAAGAGACTCATCTGTCTGTGTGAACGATACACACAATCATTCACCAACACCACTTGCACATTACAGGAACTCAGCTGGGAGTATTGCCACGTCCCCCGTACAGTCCTGACCTCGCTCCAAGCAAAGGAATTCCTGGGAGGCCAGCGTTTCAGACATGAATCATTCAGTCCGATCATGGATACCTTGAAGGTATCCAAGCGCTAATGAAACACTGGGATAAGTGCATTAGTGTAGCGGTGGATTATATAGAGAAATAAACTGAGTTTTTACTTTCATAACTGTGTTCTGTAATTCTGCACAATCAAAAGTCCTGGTTTGACTTGAACGCACCTTGTATTTTCACTTCAGTTTTATAGTGTGTGGGTGAGAGAGGGAAAGAGAGAAAAGGTTCAAAGACCACTAATATGAGATGTCTTTAGTCTTCAGGAGTACAGTGGGCTATAACTTCACTACATATACACACACACACACACACACACACACACACACACACACACACACAGAAGGGCACAAGTATATCCCACAGCCAGCAGAACCCCATCTCCACCTCACACGCTCACGCTGAGCTTAGTCAAATCTTATCAACTGCTCCCACGGTCCCTGGAGTCCGAATTAACCTCCGTCACCCTCCTCCCTCCTACACTGTCATTTTACATTTTGTATCTCTGTCTCTCAGTTTGTTTCCGTCATGCATGTTGCACAACAGAACTGAACTGAATTCGGTGTAAGGTACGATAAGCATGAACTGCATGTTCTTCTGTGTGTGAAAGTAAATACACATGTAAAATATAGTGTGTTTCCAAAGTCCCAAAGATCCCATTCTGGCTCTATTTAACCCATTACTACTTAAGATATTTGTATATGTATACATTTAAAAGTAGGTGTGAAATAATGGATTTTGATGATCTGTGAGTAAATCTAGGATTATGATGTCATTTCTTTTTTTTTAATGATCATTTTTTAATCCTGATGTTGTTTCGAATCAGTGTGTTTAACAGCCAGGATGCTATCGAACTAGTATAGGCTCAGAGCAGAACAGAGCAGGAGGAGGCTTAATTCCCCTACATTCATAAATAAATAAACATCTACAATACTTTGCAGAAGTTTTGACCCC
>QMIH01001210.1:136257-149445 GCA_003987875.1 Clarias batrachus | reverse complement strand
TATATATAAACTCTGTTACTAAGCTTGGCTAAATTTATCTTAACAAATAGTGGAATTTAGTTAATTTTAGTTTTTGATTTTGTCACCATTTTGAAGATATAGTAAAGCTTTTATTCAGATTTTTTGTCCAAAGTGGTACTTCTTTTTAGAGAAATCTGGGTTTGGACGGGAAGGACATTATGAGTGAGGGAAATATTTAAGGAAGAGGACTCGAGGGAAGCTAAGAGAGGAGTTACTGTAGTCAGTCGGTCAGTCAGTCAGTCCGTCGGTGGTGTTTTGACTCTGTGTGTCTCAGTGGGAGCTCCTGGATGACCTGTCAGGCCCGTTTGAGGCTTGGTGGCTAATCAGCCTCATTTGGGCTCATTAGCTGCCCACACAGGGGGGCTTTCAAGCTGAGATGATGTATTACCTAAGTATCCTGGCTGCCTGGAGGGGATGGGGGGGGGGTGGTAAAGAGGCAGACAGGAAGACTGCATGACATTCAAAGCGAGGCAGACGACGAGAGATAGAAGTGAATACTTCAAGAACGCAGATAGTGACATTTTCTGCTTGCTTGTTTGTGCTTTGTTTTAAAGATATAATGATTATGCAGTTGGCATTAATCCAGTAAAAAATGCCATGATACAAGCCTGGCAGGAATTCTCCATGGAAGATACTCAGCATCTGAAGGTACTGATTTCATCAAGTCCTTAATTACTTTCAGCAATAGCAAAGATTTATTTATTTATTTTTAGGTATAGCAACAATTTCTTCACTGGAACATACAGACCAAAATTACAAGAAATAGTATCACTCTTTCCTATATAACTTTTCGTTCCCACACACCCTCCATTTCCAAGTTCACCCCAAAATCCAGGCTAGACTCATTACCCATGCTGTTATCAGTTCGCTTTAGCAGAGTGACTGTGAAATTATCCTGGAAATGAATTCTATTAAAGCCACACCACGGGCAGCTTTTGATTAGCCGTTGCCTCCTTTGAATGTGTGGATGATTCTGGCCTTGTTTTATCAGTGTTTATTTCACGCTGTGGTTTTATCCTGAAGGAGGAAGTCGTTCGGAGCGATAAAGAGCTATCAGAGCTGGAGATCAGCATTAAACAGCCCCATTTCCTTGCCGAGGACTTGGGTAACAGACCTGGCTTTTGAAGAACATGGTTGGGAGCATAATGGGATGGCTGTTCCTTGGCTTGCTGGTGTATGTGTGTTTTCTATAGGAGATTATGACATATAATTGAGAGTTACACTACAAGAATGGTTAAAAATATAAACACCTTTGGGCCTCATTCTAAAAAAGCCAGATTTTTCAGCCTTGTTCTACTTTAGACCTACACCTATCCACCTATTAAAGCCTGCTTAAAAATGAGAGCAAGTTTCAGATGAAGGCAAATGCTGACTACACTGACTGATCCGGTTAATACAGGAAATAAGGAAATGTGAGAATATGTGTGGCAGCTGTTACTTTACGAGTGTCGTTTCCACTAACAAAGTGCACACTTTTGGACTTTGATGCTTGATCGTGATCCTGTCCGGATTATAAAGCTGTAGACTTCAGGTGTTCAGGCTTTTCAAGTGATGATATGTCTATTGAAATAGTTACTGAGTGGAGATTACTGTATGATTTAACAGACATTGGCACCAGTTTCAGATGCGAAGACTGGGCATGGAAGCGGATATGTTTAACACATTCAGGAGAAAAAAATATATTTGACATACAGCAGCTTTAAAAAAAAACATATCTTAACATACAGAACTAACCATTATTATTACTTCTAATTACAGTGGAACCTTGGATTACGAGCATAATTCGTTCAGAAAGTGGGCTCGTATTCCAAAACACTCATAAACCAAATCAAATCGTCCCATAAGAAACAATGAAAACACAAATAATTCATTCCACAGCCCAAAAAAATAAATAGAGAAAAATAATTAATACAATATATAAAGTAAAAATAAAACAAATTAACCTGCACTTTACCTAGTCCTAACAGATAAGTGTTTCCATTTGTGAGCACAGGCGCTGTGTGTGTGTGTGAACTGAGGAGGGGGGGGGTGTAAAGACAAGAGAGTGTGTGTGGGTGTATCAAAAATCGGCACTCGTACACCAAGACATGCTCGTTTTTCTAGTCAAAATTTATTAAAAATCTTTGCTCGTCTTGCGGAACACTCGTAAACAGAGTCACTCGCAATCCAGGGTTCCACTGTAATGCCTTTGCACAACAGCACTGTTCATTTCTTAATGCTGATTGTTTGGAAGGTGGCACTGTGGCATAATGGTTACCACTGTAGCCTTGCACCTCCATGGTCAAGGGTTCGACTCCAGCTGCAGGTCTGTGTATGTGGAGTTTTCATGTTCTCCCTGTGCTTGGTTGGCTTCCTCTGGTTACTCTGCTTTCCTCAAACCATCCAAAGACATGAAGATTAGACTATTTGGTGTTTCCAAATTGCCCATTGTTGATATTGAGATGTGCTTGTGTGCCCTGCAATGGAATGGCACCGTGTCCAGGATCTACCCCAAGTGTCCTTGGATAGGCCCCAGTCCTTCTGCAACCCTGTAGAGGATAAGTGGTATAAAGAATGAGAGAGAGAGAGGGAGAGTGATTGTTTGTAATGTATTAATTAATTTTCTGTAACAGCGGCTCTAATAGTGATTCCAGCTGTAATTCAGATGACAAGTTTATGTAAGCACACTTGATTTGTACATATTCTCCAAATCCAACCATTATCAACAGTATACACTTCATCCGGTGTAGAGTCACACTGGCCCTGAATTCTATCCCAGCTACTGTAACTTAGGGCACAAGGCACAGGCACATCCACTCACACTTAAACACCCAATCATATACTATGGGCAATTTGGAAACACCAAACTGCTTTCACTGCATGGATAATAGAAATGTGGCCTATAATAATGATAATACAAATCTAAGAACATGATATTCTTAACAAGTAAAAACTTGTATTAGTTGAAGATTTTACTAAGGAGGTTACATGGAGTCCTCAGTATCAGTGCTTCATTGTAGTCAGTTTTTGTGATTTTTGACAGAGAACTTTGCAACTTAAAATTTCAGTTTATGCTCAAAAGAATACAAAGTCAGAGGAAAAAATACTGTTTAAAAGGCATAGATGTAAACCATGTACTAACCTGTCCTTGGGGCAAAAAGATATGTTTATTTGTGTTATTTATGTTTTAATTAAAAAAAAATGGAATCATTGGCACCTTGCTGTTGTTGTATAAGATGCACAGAGATCTCTGTGCCTTTCTGATGCCTACAGTATCATTACCTCAGGGCTGTGGCGTTATCGATGAATACAGGATTGCACACGGAAATGAATGAGACTCTGTTCGTGACTCAGAGATGAAAGGTTTAGTGATTCAGCGATCACACACATGGGTTTTGGCCCTCCGGCTCTCCATCTCCAAGCCCTCCGGATTACATGTTGACCATATGTGAGCTCGCAAGTCTTTAATTATCCATTTAATCTTTGCAGAATTAATGAATTCATTCTCCATGTAATCATTGGAGTATTAATGATTTCTTTTCGTTCATTCTTTAATGAGGCCTTAAAGTGGGAGATGAAAGCTAATACTGGGATTTGAATTTGCATAATGCTATTTGCCTGAAGCAAAAAAAAAGTGGGGTAAATGGTGACCTTCCATTTAGTTTTTTTGATGAAAATGGAGATAATTCTATCCATCCATCCATCCATCCATCCATCCATCCATCCATCCATCCATCCATCCATCTATCTATCTATCTATCTGAATGATAGAGGTTCCAAAAATGAGAGAACTTGTTTGTTGTTAGCTTTCTCAAGCAGTGCAACTTTATTTATACACCTCTCTTAGTGTCTGTGTGTGCACGTGTGTTTCAGGGTTGTTACTGATGTAAATGTCCTTTTGCAGTAGGGTCAGTCGTACCACCGAGGTCCACATCTGCACCTTTGTGGCCTGCTCTACTCAGAGACGATGAAAGTGGGCAGCCAGCCAAACACTAATGTGTATTAGCACCACAAAAGGCCCATGAGGGGGCACCGCTGGGACGATGCGCTTTAATTTACTGCAGATTTATGGGCTCACGCTCTCACGAGCTGAGAGACGCCCAGTGTTTTCCCTTTCACTGGCAGCCATCTCAAGCTCAAATCGTTGGTCTTTTGGCAAAAATGAATTCCAGAGTCGTGGATGGATTACAATAGAAATGTGTGTGTGTGTGTTTGTTTAGAAGGTAAATTAGTTGCTGGAATATATAGATATGGTAGATAGCTCGCTCTCTATCTCTATCTCTCTCTCTCTCTCTATAGTAAAACAACACCAAAGATGTCCAGAATATACAATAATCTCCTAAAATCAGTTGATTTTGAGATGTTTCTGCTACTTCTGCTCTGTAAAATCTTCTCTAATCTGAGGTGCTGGTTGTTAATTGGTGATTTCTGAGGCTGGTGACTCTAAATGAACTTCTCTACTGCAGCAGAGGTAAGTTTTGGTCTTGCTTTCCTGGGAAGGTCTTCATGAGAGACAGTTTCATCATGGTGCTTGATGGGTTTTGCAAACACACTCGACACAAAACTGTTCTTGTAAGAATTGTTCCAGGAAGACTGAACTCTGTGTCTTAAAATAACAATTGACTGTTGTTGTTCTTACATAATCACCTAATACCATATTAGTTGTTACATTACATGTTATTTTTTCAGGTTTGAAATCTCTAGTATTATTGTAGAATGTAGAAAATAAATCACTAAACAAAAACAAAGAAATTTGCAATTTTATTTGTATAGCACTTTTAACTATTTACATTGTCACAAAGCAGCTTTACACAAGAGCAAGTGGTGACTTTTGAGTGTGTGTGTGTGTGTGTGTGTGTGTGTGTGTGTGTGTGTGTGTGTGTGTGTGTGTGTGTGAGTATATAGGCCAATGGAATATTTGCAACAAAACATGACCTTCTTGCACAAGTATTAGTTAAATGTAAGTATACATACAGTATAATTATAAACATAAGTTAACATTATTTGTAATTTGTGAGCCAAAATAAAATAAAATCAGGTGCAACTTACTACTAATTCTAATTCTACTACTACTACTAATCTTGCCCCTGCTTTCTTTTCTCCTACAGTCCAAAGACTTGCAGTGTAGGCAGACCGGCATTTCCAAATTGCCCAATGTGTATGCTCGTGTCTTGTGTTGAATTGGCAGCCCATTCCAGGTGCACCGTGCCCTGAGACCCAGACTCTAGCACCATGTGACCCGACAGAGGATATGCGGTAGAAATAATGGATGGGTGAATTTCTTCTTTTTAAATGTTACAGAAATAGCAGACACACACACACACACACACACACACACAGTCGCACTTTATTTTGCAAGACTAGAAAGCTGCATACATTAAGTTAGCGAGCCACTTTTCTCTGTAAATGTTTTCCAACAATAATATTAGGTTGCTACAGTATGGTAGTTCAACTGACTCAGTTTTAGGGGAAAATATGAACAAATATATCAGTGTAATGTATCTGGTTTGAGTATATCATGGACCCAAATTCGACAAGACAAAATAATTTCCCTTAAGTTAGCACAATATTCCTTTTAACAATCAGCACAAATAAATGAAAATTAATAAGAGCACTCATTTTTGTTCACTTTCTACTAGATGTTTCTACTTCTATATAATTATATGGTAAAAATATTCCTGTAGCCATAACAACAACAAATCACAGCCACGTGACCTGTAAATTACCTCGCTATGAATGTAGTTAAAGGTGAAGGGTGGGGATTACCATGTCAAGTTATTCACTGAATCAAAATTTTCTCACTGTGAAACATCTAGGAAATGTGCATCAGATTAACTTGGGACTTTTCTGCCTGAGCAGCAGTATGGGAATGTGGGAATTCCAGTGAGTGTGTGGTGGGAGGGCTGGATAAAGGAGGACATTGTGATATATGTTCACCCTGACCGGCTTTGTGTCGCATCAGCGCTCTCACAGCAGACTGTTGCTTTGACAGTCACATGATGTTTCTGGAGCAAAACAGAGGATGAGGACATCAGTGTCCTAATCTAAGGACTGAGGACTGCATTTTTTGTAGCTACATTTATGAATAACCTTGAGTGTGAGCTGTAAGAGTTGGCAATAACTATTGGCAATATTTAGGACTATTCTAGACTCTGATACTAATAGATAGATACTATTTAGATTTTTGATTAAATGTTTATACTGAACGCTTGCAAGCTTTACATTCATGTATCATCATTTTTTTTTTTTTCGACTGGGGGGCTTCAGTCATGAAACTGTGCATTTTGGGTTTTTGGATATCAGGGAGAACCAAAGTTATCATTACTTGTAGAACACATTATTTTTCCTGCTCCTGGAAGATGTGAATGATGTTGCAAAAATGTCAAACTCACTATTTTTTTTTTTGGCCATAGAAAGAACCTTAAACAAACTTTGAAACATATTATCAAATGTATCTGTGCTATTTCTTTACCTACAGTATGTAACCCATTTCTTTTTGTATTGTTGGGTAAAATGAATGAACATTACAAACAAACAATTTTTTAACAAAAAATAAACAAATTAATATAAAATTCTATTGATCATATTGCCTATGTTGTGCTGGGGAAAAAATATGAAATTTTATATTGCAAAATCCTGAGCTTATATATATTTATCTAAAAATAGTATTGCAAAAAAATGGCTAAAAATTCTCTTGGCTTTAAATGCTATGTGTTATTTTATGTAGCAATTTTCTAATTCTTTCTTGCCCATTGAAAGCATGATGACGTATGTAATCTGACATGGCCGTCCAGAACTTTTTCTAGAAATATTGACGTGAATTTTGGACTTCAGTGGCTCAATATATATATCATGTAGATGAATACAATATGTATAGATCACTTGGTCAAAACTGTATTCATTTGTAAACTTATGGACTTGACATAAAAGCATTCAGCCCAATAACTAATAATAACTTCTGTAATTTAGTAATAATAAAACCAACACATTAACAAAACAGCATTGTAGTGTTATTGAACCTCCTTCTCTCTCTCTCTCTCTCTCTCTCTCTCTCTCTCTCTCTCTCTCTCTCTCCTCGTCATCAGCTGGTGGTGTGGTGTTTTACCCCCAGGGATCGGCAGCCCTGGGGGTGTTAGTGTAGCCGTCGGGGCTTTATAGACTCCCTACTGAGAGCATCTCCTTAAAGCACACAAAGGGCCGCATTTATCCGCACCCTGACCGTTCTGACCTCTTTAACTCAGTCCCCTCCATTCACACACACACACACACACACACACACACACACACACACACACACACACACACATACAAAGCACCCATCGGCAGTCTGGCCTCGTTGCTACAACCACAAACACAGAGGATTGTGGGAACTCAAACTACACCTTCAACTATTAATGTAATGGATAAAATCGATTCCATGTAAAACAAGCACTGATGTGCAAAGTATGGTTTGAAAAAGAACATTCGATGTAAACTTCCACATAGTGTGTAATTTGTACGGAACCAAAGTTTTAACTAGCGTTTTACCATTTGTTTCGTTGTTTATCCAACTTACTCTTGTCATTCTTTCCCATGATGAGCTCCCGCCATCCTTTTCCCATCCTTACCTTGTTACCGTCTTCTTTTAACCACTTTTCCTTTTTCATTCTCACTTCCTTTTCTCTTTCAGCGCTGTTTACCCCTGCTCTCGCCCCCTTCTCCCCCCCCCGTCTCACTTATTTAGGTTTTATTCCACCCCCATTTTCGAGCCGAACCCGTTTCTTAAGGCGTAGCCTAGAGTTTAGTTTATGTGTGCGTTTCCTTTCGGAGACCCCCGCCAGGAGGAAGAAGCTTCTTTTCATCCCTCTCTTGCATTCCAATGCGTTCCGAGCGACTAAATGCGGAGAGAACGGAGAGAAAAGAGGGAATGAGTGATGGACGTTTCTGTTCTGCGGCTTTTTGCACCATTTCTCATGGCTTCTCTGTCGACTTGCTCCGTTTCTGCTGAATCAAAAATAATGCCTCCGGCTCAGGGACTGTGGGAAAGAAATGGAGAGGAAAAAAACCTTTCAGACACGAATTTCTCTTGGACAGTCAGCTGGCAACATCGCACATCAGGTTGACTGAGGCCTCTTTCTGCGTCACAAACTCCCCTCCGTATCATCTTCACTCAAGAATAGATTCATAATAAACGAAATTCATGTTTTATATCTGCACAAAGAGGGCTGGCGGAGTTTCATCTAAACCTCTGGGTCTCATAAATCACACTTTAATATGACACATTCTGGAATCGGTTCCCTTCAGTAAACTTGGAGAGATGTGTAATTACATGAACTGATTTAGTGTCTCATCTACCATCAAGAGGAGTTACACAATCTTTCAGAGCTTTAACCATCGCAGCATTTTTATTTATCCATTCATTTATTTCATTTATTATTTAGCAAAGCCCTCTTTCTGTCCTGACACCATGAAATATTGGAAGATGGGTTGTTCACTCACTCATTTATTTATTCATTCATTTAGTCATGGGACTTAAAGAAAGGCAAGACCAATAGATGATGCACTTGTTTAAAAAACATGATCATGTCAGAAATATATCAAGGCTGTTTACATTTAATGACGTATACAGCCATGGTTGTACATGCACATAATTCTATTTAATGAATTTAATATATACGTACAATTATTTAATTTTAACTGTCATACTTTAGTAACTTTCCTTGATTTAAATATGTGATACATTAATTCAGTGTGTAAAGTTATAAACAGAGGATGTGTACATGACTGTTTCATATGGGAGAGAAAAAAAATATTGACCATTATAATAACTGCATGCTATAACTCCTGGGCATGTACGACTCGATCACTTGTAGATTACAATCCTATAATGAGCAAGACTTTTTCAATATTGCCTGTATTTTAGGGTTGTAATAAATATTGAACAGAAAAACCAACTTACTTGCTTAAGCAATATGTCGTGTCCTCAATAACACATTAACAAGAAAAAAAATGAAAGAGAATACAAATTAATCCACCAAACAAATAAGGTGCCTCTTTCAAATGTTCTTGCCATTGCTTTGAAGGAAAAAATCAATCAAACACAAAACGCTTAACTGAAAACCTGGAAAACAGTGTAATTTCTAATAGACTTATTAACCTTAGCAGAAAATGCAGAAAATATTTTAAAAAGCTAATTACAGCCCACTTAGGAGTTAACACTGCCGTGTGTGTGTGTGTGTGTGTGTGTGTGTCGTGCTTGCATGTTCACCACGTGTTTGATGGGATTCCTCTGCTTACTCCGATTTTACTGCACAGTCTGAAGACATGCGATGTAGGCTGATTGATGTTACCAGATCGCCCGTAGTGTGCGATTAGGTGTGTGTGTGTGTGTGTGTGTGTGTGTGTGTGTGTGTGTGTGTGTGTGTGTGTGTCTGTGCGATGTGATGAGTTGGTGCTCCTTCCAGTCCAGGGTTTACTCTGTCTTGTGCCCCAAGTTGCCTGGGATAGGTTCCAGGTTTCTCACGATTATATAATAAAATATAAAATATATATAATTAAAATAACACAATAAAACAAAATAACACAATATTTATTATATTTATATATTTATACCTATTACAGTGGAATCTTGGATTGCGAGTAACGTGGTTTACGATTGTTCCGTAAACCGAGCAAAGATTTTTAATACATTTCTAATCGGAAACCGAGCAAGTATTAGTTTACGAGCGCCGAGTATCATGTATCACGCATGCGACTCTTATTTTGACACCGAGCGTCATTCTCTCTCACCTATGTGTACTTTTTTTAAAGGTAAAGTGCAGATTAATTTGTTTTATTTTCCTTTTATAGATTTGTATTAATTATTTTTATGTATTTATTTTTTGGGGCTCTGGAACGAATAATTGGAGTTTTCATTATTTCTTATGGGAAATGATGATTTGGTTTACAAGTGTTTTGGAACACGAGCCTACTTTCTGAATGAATTATGCTCGTAATCCAAGGTCCCACTGTATATAATATAATACTTACGTACTGCATACAGTACTTATATACAGCGCAGTGGCTTAACAGTTAGCACTGTCACATGACCTTGAGTGTTTGAAGCTTAAAAAAGAAAAAGAAGAATAAAAGAAAAAGAATATCATCTGATATTCTTTTAAAAATAAAAGAATATCAGATGTGTATGAATATAATCTGATAAACATTTTAGTCATAAGTTTTAAAATAAAAAGTAATATTTCCTTTCTTGTCCTGAGTCTCCATTGCCTTGACAACAGAATATCTATACGTCCTGGTTTCAATACATTGACATCTGAAATGTGTTAAATATCTGGATATAAATGGTGAATTATATCATCCTGCATGACTTTTGATTAGTTTAACCTTTAACCCTTAAAATTCTCGGATGCTGTAACCAGTGTTAGTTTATTATAGAACCCTACTGTAAACTGTGAGCAGTTTATCTTATCCACATTGCTGCGAGGTTCCACCTTGCGTCCTTCTGAAATGTGCACATCAGGTGCTCGCGTTTGCCTTAATGGCCCTGTGTTATTTCAAAGAGCTGACCTTTGACCCTTGAGGCCAGTAATGGATGGAATCCTGTAAATGTGAAGCAGGTTGAAGAGATTGCAGCTCACCTATTGAGCTGAGCCGGTGGTCTGGATTCAATCCAGCTTGTGGCAAGAAACATTAGAACGCTCAAAAAACCACAATGTTTATTAGAAACACAAGGGCTGCACATGTATCCCTGCTTATTCAAATAATTTTACCAAAACACTGGACACTAGTCCAGGAAAACTATGGTCAGACCTCATTTAGATCCTGGAGCTGGATTTACTGTAGATTTGGATTTTTTATTTTATTATTTTTTTTCATAAAAAGGAATAAACAAAGAGCACAATTCTAAAACAGTTTTGCATGGAAGTGTGATACTCAGCATAATCACCTTGACATTCTTAAAATCAACACATTGTAATATTCTAAATTTATCTTGTACATTTATAATTAATATATTCCATGGTTGATATTATTGTGTTTTTCTTGTTTTTGTCATCTTTCATCTGCTAATTTTACATTTAAAAGATGTACCTGTATATTACATACCAATTATGCAGCACAAAGCATTAAATAATGCACAGAAAAGTCAAGAAATTCACTCATGTTCATTTCTAAAATTTAAATAAGGGGAAAATATGACGCTAATCAATCTGACCATGGTATGGCTAGTTTAAGACGGACTGGTCCGAGTATTTCAGAAACTCTAGACTCTTGGGGATTTTCACAGACTACAGTCCCTAGACATTACACTGACTTCGAGCACTAAGCTCCACCATGCTGATCAGAGAGGACAGCAGTGAAATGGACAGATTGTACAAGTTGAAAGGAAGGCTACAGAAGCTCAAGCAACAAATACGGAGATCATAAAAGCTTTTTAGAAATCATGTCAAATATTGTAAATAAGGAAAGAGTATATTAATTGGTGTTTCCAAAGTGCTCGTACTGTATGATTGGCTGTGTTAGTGTGTGAGTATTTGTGCACTGTGATGGGTTCAGTACCCCAAGGTGTACACCCCAAGGATGTTGCCCCATCGGTGGAGAGTAACAAAGCAAATGTGATCAGTTACTGTAGTCTGTCAAGTATCTGTACTTTACTAAAATAGTTCAATTTTTATTTTTTTTATTCCCAAAACATTCCAAAGTAACATTTCATATTTTGTACTCCACTACCTTCTTAACTTACCACTATTGTTCCTTCTTAATTGTGAGAAAAAAATATATATATTTATTTTATAAGAATTAAATATTTAATTTATTATATTTATTTTATAAGAAAAAAAATTGTCCAAGTGCTAGCATAGCATGTCTGAAAATCAGTGCACACTATAGATTGGCAGATGATTCTTGCTTTGACTTGTATGCTTTACCTATTAGTTTTACTGTCTAGCTACCCAGTGAACACAAAACATTACTTTTATAGTGTAACAGCCTATATTTTTTATGTTTTGTTTAAGTTGTGTATCATAAGAGAAAGTTATTCATTTCCAAATGCTTTCTCTGTCTCCTTACTCCCATACATTTTCTTTTCTTAAGAATTCTCCCTCAGTTCTGATGAAATACACCCATGTTGTTTATGCTAGTGTTTTTTTTTTGTTTTGTTTTTCCTTGAATGAGTAATCTAATGTTGGTTTGCAGCATGAAGTCTTTATTTGTAAGTGGATTATATATATATTTTTTTCATTACCATGATTCTGTGGTAAGTATGGCTAGTTGGTTAGCTAAGTAACTGCAACAAATTACAATGTCAAAGCAGGCTTGAGCTAGTAATCACTTGAAGCTTTACCCATTTCCATTTTTGTTTAAATTCAGTCTGTAGTGTTCAAAGCTTTTTCGACTGAATGCTCCCCTATTTTGAAACGGTAAGCAAAGAATTTTTACATAAATCTTACAAGGAAAGTTTGCTAGTTACCAAACCCTGTTATTTCACAGCTACTGAGATCTCCCTAACAGAAATGTCTCACCTTCATGCTGACTGCTTCTGGGAATATTAATTAAAATTTGTTTCAGACTAATGTAATGACCTTATATTAACAGATTTCTGTGTCCAGAGTGAGACCTGAGTTGCACCACCTAAAATGAGTTGATTTAAGAAAGATCTAATCACAAAGATTACAACACCGGAGCTGCAATAGATCATAGGACTTTTATTTTTAATACTTAAGTAAATTGAGAGAGAGAGAGAGAGAGAGAGAGAGAGAGAGAGAGAGAGAGAGACAGCAGTTATATTTGTTACACATGGGGCAAATTTGAGAAGAAACCCAATATGCACATTTTCTCATCATCAAACCTCTCAAAATCAAAACAAATTCTCTGCACTGGCTGGTGCAGGCTCGGAGAATCTCATGCTATTTTTTTTTTTATCCCTGCAGGAAATATTAACTATTTTTAACTAGTAGAGAATAATAAAGTTATATTTTAAACTTAGTTTTTTTTATTTTTATTTCACACATTTTCCTTTATAGTTGTGTGTGTGTGCGTGTGTGTGTGTGTTTTAGTATTTAGGTAGTCTAAATACTGTGACAGTATTTTGCATTAAATGGTATAAAGCATGTTTCATTTATCAACAAATATGAGTATGCACATGAAGTAAAGTCAAACAGTATTACACAAAATAAACAAAACTAGAAAAATATTATTTATAAAATTGATATA
>QMIH01001210.1:124480-136190 GCA_003987875.1 Clarias batrachus | reverse complement strand
TTAGATTTTTCCTAACAAATATACAGCTGTATCTTCATTTTAAATTCCTTTTGTTTAATTATTTGTCTATTTTCTCAGATAAAATAAAGCAAAATGTATTATATTATAATGCCTAGGTTGTGCCAAAAAAAAAATGGTATAGCAAATATGTTAGAAGAATTCCAAAAACATTCAGCAGATATATCTTTTAATCTATTTTTTTTTATATCAATATCCAAGTTACATAAATTTAACAGTGCACCGTGTATAGTTTTGTAGGTATACCAGATTCTCGATCACAGAATTCTCAATCCCTTGTATAATCCCTGTTTTATAATTATAACTCAATATATTCTAAAACAATTTCCATTTCATAGAAGTATTATTTTATTGAAAATTTACATTAACACTGTAAACAAACAAGTTATGTGAGTTTACTTTTTAATACTAGCCTTGTATGGAGAAGCATGTTTAAAAAAAAGAAAAATAATAAACCTGCATTGAAAAGAAGCTTTGTTCTAATGGATTGTGCACATGATCCTCCACTCCAGTCCATCACTAGCTCTGTGTGCACATCTGTTCGTATAAATATATGTGTCTGAGTGTAAAAGAAGTTTAGAAATCTCAGGAACATGACAGGATGCCCCTTCTCTCAGACGTGAGATGGGCATACATGAAATTGATGTGGAAAAGCTACGCAGAGGGGTGGCAACAGTATGATTAGAGGGTTTTGGGGGGAAGTATGTGGATGTGGCCCGTTCCCAGAGGAGCAAGAAAGAGGCACTTATAAAAAGCTGGCTTTCGGCCCCAAACTCCCACTCTGCCAGGAGCATGTATATAAATATACATTGTACGGGTATAAATGTGGAGGTTAGAAAAAGTGTTCATGTTGGAATTTGGTCTAAACCGAAATGTCCTGCTTCTCCCGAATCATCATGGAGACTTTAGAAACATTTTTTCCCCCAAACGTTACTCTTCCACACACACTTTACTCTCCCACACACGATTCAATTCAATTCAATTTTATTTCTATAGCGCTTTTAACAATGGTCATTGTCTCAAAGCAGCTTCACAGAAATGAAAAGAAAATGAAAGGAAAATTTAAGGAAGTGTCTATGTGTGAGAAAAATGTGTCAAGATAATGAGATTGACCCTGATGAGCAAGCCAAGGGTGATGGTGACAGTGGCAAGGAAGACCTCCCTGAGATGGCAATAGGAAGAAACCTTGAGAGGAACCAGACTCAACAGGGAACCCATCCTCATCTGGGTGATAACAGATAAGAGAAATTATATAACATCATGCGTGTTATGCAGCTGAAAGTTCAGTATAACAGAAGTTATTTAAATTAACATGGAGTCCAGGATGCACCAGGATGATATATATATATATTCTGTTAATTATATCACAAATTCTGTTAATTATATCATATAGGAATTATATATTATGAATAATTTTATAATTTCACAAAAGAAATGGTTAAGCATATATATATAAATATATATAAATAGAGCAAAGGAACAATGTTTTTTTATATATCATTGTTTATTACTATTTTTTATTATATTTTTTATTTTTTATTTATCTATAAAGAAAATAGTTTGAGGGTCTTTGTCAGATTATTATTATTATTATTATTATTATTATTATATACTCTAAGTAACATGGGTACTATGCTTTCACTTCTCTTTTAGTTTACAAAAGCAAAATGTTAAAAAAGAGTCATCAGTTTTCTCTACCTACCAGCCACAAAGTTTAGAATAATAATTCTGAAAAAAATAAAATCACATAATTCAAACATATATAAAACAGCCTGATTTTTTATCTCCTACCCAGTGGCTCCTAGTGAGCAGAAATGAAAGAATCTCCACATGGGGTTCATCACTTACAGAGGTGATAGTTCATGGTCTGGCTTTTTAAAGTGCCTGGTTCTAAAAGATTATGATGTAGGTAAAATGATCATTAAAAGAAAGCTAAAGAACATGATTCGATTTGTGAAAAAAACAGGAAAGGAAAATGGAGATCTGCTCCAGCTGGTAAAAAAAAAAAAAGTCTGAAAAGGTCTGGCAAGGTTATGTGAGGTGCACTCGAGGTGCTCTCTGCCCTCTAAAGCTTTCATCCAGTAAGAAGTATGAAATGATCCATTGACATCGCTCCAATGGCTGAAGAGGAGGAGGGTGAGAGAAACTAAAGCTGGCTTTGTTTGCAACAACCTTTACCCTGTCTGACTATTGACATCCACTTCATTAAGCAAGTGTGTGCTTTCAAATCTTTCAACAAGAGCAGTAAAGGAAAAAATATGAAATGCTGATCTTATGCAACTTCAGTGCCAGCTGGAGAAGGTTCATGGTTTAATTAATGAAGGCCGCTTGTGGACCTACGTACTGTACAGTACATTCATCACATTACTGTCTGAAAGCTTAGGTAAGTGTTGCCTGTTTATTTATTGTCATGGTTCTACTAATGAAGCCCATGATGTCAGCTATTAGATCATTAAACAGAGGCCATCGCATTTTTGGGGGTATATTGCACAGAGCGCAAATTACCGTCAATGTCTGATTAGCAGCGCCGGAAGCAGTCTGGGCACGAAGCACACTGCTGGACGGATGTGTTTATCCCAGACACTCTGAGGTCAGCATCTGCAGGAGGACTGATTATCTCCTGAATAGCCTCCAGATTCCCACAGAATCTGACCTTGGACAGTAGAGCTTGGCACAATTTCAGAATGTCCAATTCCACTGCTTGTTTTTTCAACTCAACAGAGCGCCCATTTTTCTTTATTAATAGAGTTTAATTATTGGTTAAGAGCAAGAGGGATGATAATATGGATGAAAATAACAAGTATGTACAGTACAAGTACAGTATTTGCCTTTTCTTGAGCTTCTGATTCTATGCTCGAATAAGGCATAAAATGAATGAATGAATGATGTCATACTTTTTATTTTTTTACAGTAACTGTTATGGATGTCCCCTGGAACAAATTCCACAAAATAAGTAAATAGGGCAGAAAAAAGCTTAATATGTTCCTGTAAAATGGAAAGAGAACACATAAACAGACCCTAAATAAACATCTCATTCACACACTATGGGAACTCAATCAGCATAATCTGCATGTCTTTGGACTGTGGGAGAAAACTGCAGTACCTGGAGGAAACCCACCAAGCACAGGGAGAACAGCAAACTCCATGCACAGACCCCGAGGCAAATCACTAAGCCACCATGCCAGCTATTTTCAAAATCAGTCCATTGTTTTGTATTATTAGATGAGGTCTTACTATAGTAATGTTAAACTATTAGGGTGACTGTAGCTGTTAGAGAGTGTGTGTGTGTATATATATATATAGTGATTAACAGGTAAAAGAAAAAAATGCATTCCTCTTTGTGCATTCATTCTGTTCATCTTATTTCTCTTGTATAAGAGGAATAAGGGCCATCAGTTACTAATGATAGTCTTATAAGAGCAGAGTTTAATTCTTACATGGACCACTAAGAGTTCCCTTTATTTAAACATCGTGAAACATCTTATGTGTATCAGCATAGGTTTATATAGAATTGTGTTGTTAATTGTGAAAACCTTGTATTGGTGTAACATACTGGTCAGTGTAATGATAGAACCAGGGGTTATCCTGGGAACACTGGGAATAAGATGGGAGAATTGGAACAAGTAATAAAAAGTAATGAAAAAATAATTCTCTCTCTCTTGTCATTCTCATTTCCAGGAGGATGGAGAATCTGATTGTGGGCCAAAGCCGATTTGGTTCGGGGGATCAGAGGCGGAGATAAGCGTGCTCGAGGCTCTTGAAGGCGGTTAGGCGAAATTCTGTAGAGAATGAAGCCTTTTTATCTGCTTTAAACAAAACATCCCATCTGGGTTTAAGTCAAGTGGGTGGGTGGGGAAAAGGGTCTGGATATTTGTTCAGTGATTAACACGAGTGCTTTCCTCAGTTCTCTAGTGCGTTTGGAACTAATTAAAAAGCCAATTATCTTTCTGAGGATGGATCTGAGAGAGGCGCGTCCCAGTGGTGGTTAACACACTGCTCAATCTCTCTCCATGTCTCTGTCTTTATTGCGGCTGTAAAAAAAAAAAAAAAAAACTTAAATGTTATTTGTTTCCAGAAAGCCAGTTTGTTGCTTTAGGATTGAACATTAGTGAGTGAGGAAGACATGTTGTGGAACAGTATTGCTGATGAAATACAGGAATCATCAGACAACAATGTTACACAAAATAATACATACTTTATTGCTTATAGTTCATGGATATACACTCTAAAAACTAACTCAGAGGACCTTTTAACGCTACTTGATTTACTACATGGATGCAAGTTAAAAATACTAATTAATTGATTTAGATGAACCTTCTAAGTTCAAACTTTATTTTTATAAGTTGTGAACAAATAATAATGATGGTAATTACATCAACTTAATTTTGCATGTAATTTAAACTCAAATTTAATTGTTGATGGGTTGAAAACAAAATTTAAGTTGTCTTAACTTTAAAAAGCTGCAGGATAACTTGATTTTTTTTTTTAAGTTTCCTCCTACCCACAGAACATGTTCCAGTGGTAAGATTGTGCCTTATATGCCAACCAAACTCGATATAACCAACGTTTCATTGTGAGTAACATTTAATTTATATCTAATAGTTGTACTAAAGTAATGAATTTGCACTAACTATAACCTGTGTTATAATGTTTTGTTTTGGTATTTGCTTTACAAGGACAATGATGGGTTTGAAGCCAACCTTGAAAGACAAATAATGAAAATTGCTATCATTGGTGACTGATCTACCCCTGCATTTGACCACAGGATGGCTATTGTGGTGGAGGGAATATAATAATATATAATATGTCCTGGTGGGAAAGGATATCGCATGGTGCTGTGCTTTGCTGATGGGTATAATATATGCCCTCAACCTGAGCTACTGCAAGTGACTGATGTGGGCTTAACCCATATAGAGCTTACTCTCTTGGAATGTTCCATAACATGCTACTTGGCTTTTGACTGTTATATTTATGGAGATTTGCCTAACTTTGCTGTGATGGCAAAATGTTTTATGTTTATTTATGCCTGATGAGGACCAGTTGAAATTTGAAAGTTTTTTTATTTGCCTTTGCTTTCTGCAAGATTTAAATATAATTTGTTCACATTCAACTGCAATTTAAAATAAAAAAAGTTGATTGCATAGAAATAATGGTTGAACTGTCTTTTTTTTTTCAATCTATTACATTAACCAAAGACAACACAACCCTACAAAAAATCTATTCTGAGCCACTTAATTTTTTAATTGGTTGCTATTTAAAATTTTGTATACATTATTATAGTAATTAATTAGACAATATATTGCTTTAAAATAATATGGTAAAGCCATTTGGAGCGACATAATGTTTATGTTATCAACTTAAAAACATGCCCTTTGTCTAACAGTTAATAAGTAAGAAGAAATTAAAATATTTTACTGAAGAGGAAAAGCTAATTTCCCCCAACTCAGTCTAGCTTGTTAGTTCAATATAATTTCAAATGAAGTTGTCATAACTCAAAAATACTCATGCAAAATGTTGCATTATTTTTTTTTTCATTGAGTCTAAACATTTCTTTTTAGAGTGTAAAAAAGAAAAAGACATATGGAATATTGAATGATATTTACTATTTAGATTATCTATATAGTTAGTAGTATGATTTGTTGTTGTTGGGGAAGTTAATAAAAACCTTTTATTGAGCATCATAACTATCTATAAATCTTTTCACTTATAAAACATGAAATATTGTCATTCCTGATGTCGCTGATGTTAATTTTCTTGATCTAGTCAATTGATTTAAATGGCAGAAAAGCTTGATTAAATTATTTAAATTAGTCAAGTCAAGTAGGCTTTATTGTCACTTCAACCATATACAGTTAGTGCACAGTGAAACGAAACACCGTTCCTCCAGGACCAAGGTGCTGCATGCAACATAAATTTACAACATACATTAACAGAAAAGCTAACTAGCTAACTAAGAAGCCTAATTTTTTATTGTCTGGTCCAGCAGCTTTACATGGGTTGACTCTGCATAGAGTTTTCCTCAAATCAGCTGTGGTGAGACACAGTACCTGGTTGTTCGGAGGAAGGTAGCACTGCCTTTTTCTTTTATAAATAAAAGTATAGGCAATATAACATTAGCTAATATTACAGTTAAAATAAATAAATTATATATGCATTTTTTTTGCATGAAATGTTCCAAGCATGTTATACAGACTTTAAAAATTTAATTGTTGAAACATTTCAATGAATATACAAATTGTAGTTATACTGAACCGGGATGTGTAGTTGTGCAGTGGTATAACTATTACAGGTTATTATTATTATTATTATTATCATTATTATTATTATTTTGAAATAATGGCTTTTCAAAGTAAAATCAGTTGGACTCAAATGGCCGCTGAATCATTGAATGAGGCATAAAGTCTAAAGAGTTGACCTGGGTCAGTATCAACAGAGTGAAATAACAAGTCTCACAAGCCCGTCTTAGCTACTTTACAACCAAATAAACTATAACATTGGAATGTCTGGCCATTTCTGAGATGGAAGAATCCGGCTAAAGTCACGACTGACTAAAACAACACAGCTGGTTAGAGCTCATTACAGATTCTTCATTCTGCGGCCTGCCACGAACGATTCACAGTAATCTATCTGATCAAAGAAGCAGAGCCCAATCCTTTTGTTGTAATCTGTCTTAATTGGGATTCTTATGCAATTTATTCTTATGTGCTTAAGAAGATGAAGCACTTCAAACTAGATTTTTTTTATACCTTTCTTTTCTGTACCGATGTTTAATTATGTAAGTCATATTATATCATATATTAACATCAGAGTAACATAAATAACATCAATAAAGTGTGAGTTTGTCAGATGAGAGGTATTTTTCTTAACTATCTGTGCCTTTAACTTTATCAGATTTTTTTCCATTGTGACAAATTTTGTGTGTCTGTCTGTGTGTATTGTATCTTTTATTATTATATTTTTTGTATTTTTTTACAGTATATATACGTGTATATATATAAAGTATATAAATGTTTTTACATTACAAACTCAATTTTAACCATCAAGCAAAGCTAAGCTGTTTGTTTTTTGCAAAAAGTGTGGTATAAAGTTACCCAACAGCAATGTGAATAACCGGTGGAGATCATGCCAAAACACATGGAAGCTCTAATAGCAGGTCAGGGTTATTCCACCAAATACTGATATTTTATTTAGCCAAATCATTAAATCACAATTTGTTTACAAATATTTGCATTTTGTTTTGTGATTTGAGTTATTATAGCTCGGCAAATACTGCATGATCTTGGGTTACACTCTACAATAGTTTTATTTTGACTTTAGGAGAAATATTGTCAGCAGTTCATAAAAATGAAACAAAACTGTTCATCTCACCAATACATGCACCTGTAGAAATAAATATATAATTATTATTATTATGCTGCAGTGGTCTCTTATTTTTTTTCCAGAGACTTTATTTGCCTATATATGTGATATATGTACTGTTTATAGACAGGATTTTTTCTCTTCAACACGCTTGTCCTCTCCACTTTGATACATTCAAGATCATCCATTACAGTCCCTCGCTTACAGGGAATGTGATAAGGAAAGCTATATTTAACAGTATCCCAGTGCCAGAATGAAGCTATAAGGAAAACATCTCAGGAATGACAATTAGCATATTGTGTCTGACAGCTCAATAGCATTTCGAGACCCATGTAAAGAGCGCCACATTTATTCACTTACAGGGGGAATGATTTGAAACGGTGTCCCTGAAAGGCATTTAGGAGTCCCTAACCGAGCATCTTCTTCTTCTTCCCTCATGTGCTGAAGTAGCAGACAGATGGTGTCTGCTGTCATCACTGAGTGAAATATTGGGCTCTTTAATAGCAGGGAGAGATTGTACTGTGTGTCTATGTAGATCTAAAGGCAAGAAAGCATACAGTATGCAAATATACAGTATGTATATATGTATATTACTGTTGTATAGATTTGTATATAAGCTTTTCTTTGAAGCATGTCTGTTCTTCGTTCTTCTCCTTAGTTCTTCAGCTCCAGTGCAGCAAAGTTCATCTGCAACAGCCAAATTTACAGCAGAGTATTTGTAATTCACACGACCAATGGCAAAGTATTTGTAATTCCAAATGCATCTGATACTAAGGAAACTATGAGGACAAAGTCACTTAAAATAAATGAAAGGGAAGAAAATTCCTTTAATAATATTTGAACGCATGACTTGAATTGAAATTTAAAATTATCCCCACTACAGAAGATTAGTCAAGGCCTTAGGATGAGTTACATTAAGTAATGCCTTACTAGAAATGTTGCTATATGGTTTTATCCTACTGTAGATTTGTTTCAGTTCCAGTAGAATAAATGCAAAGAAGTGAAAATTGAGGTTGTACAGTAAATTCTTCATCCTGTAAACATAGTCTCATAGGCTCATTAACCTACCTTAGACCTCAGTTACTGTATACCATAACAACATATGTTGAAATGTTGGTCTATAGGTGTAATGCCATTGCTGCTCCACAGCTCCAGGGCCCTTGGTTCAATCCTGAGCTTGAGTTACTCTCTCTGTGGGGCATTTTTTCATTTTCTCCACAGGTTGGCATGGGTTTCCTCTGAGGTCTCTGATATTCTCCCAAAAACATGCTTGTAGCAAGGCTGGCCACACTAAACTGCCCTAAGGTTTGAATAAATGGGTGAATGATACTCTGTGGTGCACCACCATCCCATCCAGGGCATATTCCTGCCTTGCACCAATCTTTGATGAGCTTGATACTGAAAATGAATACTGCAACTGAAAGAAATGAGGTTTTGAAGAAAAAGAAAAGCTTTTTTGTTTGTTTGTTTTTGGATTGCACTTTCGATCTACATGGTTTTGGTGTTAAAAAGTGTTTTACCTAGGTGAAAAAGTGAATTTCCAGATAAGATCATATAACACCATTTTTCTCAATACTTAATGCTTCTTATCTCCCGATCCATGCTTGGTTTTTTTGTAAATATGCATACACATTTTTATTTTTGTCAGATAAAAAGAAATACATTGGCTAAATACATTTTTTAAAAACTTTTTTTTTTATTATTCAAATCTTTCAAGAATCTTAACTGTCATTCAGGTTAAATTTCACCAATTAAGATTTCACATGAAAAGACATAAACCTGAAAAAGTGTATTATTCTAAAATGTGAAATTGTTAAGATATTGCAACATGAATTTGACATGATTTCAGACACTACAGACTTTTTGCTTTTTAATCTGTTACCTAAAAATAAATTGAACAAAAATTCTACAGCTCATAAGCTTGTAGAAGCATACACCAATTTTAGTATCAACACTCATAAAGAAATATGAACAATTTGCATTTTAAATTCTTATTGTCTGAAGCATGACAGTATAACACTGAAAAAGTGGGGCACATATAAAATTATCTCCCCAAAATGACTGAAGTTACCAATCTTTAGAGAAGCAAGATTGGTCACTACCATGTTACCTGGACTTCAGATGTAGCGCCTACACATTATCTGTATTATATGAATAACATAAATAAAATAAAAAAATCAGCACCAATACTGTTTTTTGACCCTTTACTTTTCCTGCAAATGACATGCAAGTTATCCCTCTTGGTTATAGTGTTGTCTGCATTCAGAGAACACAACTGTATTGTTAGCAGCTCCTTCCTTCATTTTGTTTGACTTTTGGGACAAAATCCTGGGTGGAAACTGTGGAGCATTGTCTGTCTGATTGAGCTATACGAACAAGAGTAGCTTGACTCCCAACCATGTTTTCTGGGTATACTAGTAAAAAATTTCAATTCAAAAGGTTCTATTTAATACCTACTAGGAAGTGTGAATGGGAAGAAAACAATAGGGAGAAGTAAAATGTTTAAAGAATGTTGTGCTTCACAGATTGCAGCACATTTAGGTCATAAGCTTTGAAAACTGATTTACTGTAGAGAAGTCCTCCAATCTTCAATCACTCTCTGTTTCCTCTTCATATCCACACTGACTGTCTTTTCTGGCCAGAGATATAACAAAGTCCATTCCTTCACTATATTACACAGACTCACACTTTCACTGACCATTGGGTTTGTTTTAGTTTCTAAGCCAACTCTGTTTTCTCATATGAACAATGAGATTTTCTCCTCAGGCTGATTGGAAAATGTGGTTTGGCAGAGGAAAGAAAAATCATACGACGACAAAAGGCCACTCGTGACAAGATTTCTCAATTTACCAACTCAGCCTTTAAAAAAAGTAGTTTGGCCACATCACCCTGATGGAGGTGTAGTTCACTACATGGTCACTGGCCAGCATTCTTTAATAGCCAGAAAGCCTGCACCATTTTGTGCGTTTCCTCTGCAGTTGATACACTTTGATTACTCAGTCACTTCTCTCCTGCCTGGTGTTGTTTCTCTGCCTTGTAACATAACTTTCTCTGTAGTGTGATTCCTTTTAATTTATGTGTTTCTGTGCATAAATGTAAGTGCAAGAAATTGGGATAAAGCATAAATAGTGCAAAGGAGAAGTACATATTTGCTCGTGGTTTGGGTGGAAAAGTTGACGGGTGCATGAAAAGAATATATGATAAAGTGGACCTGTAAGTTTTTTTTTTTTTTTTTTTAACCATGTTTAGGAATCGCTTCACTTCATAATATTATTCATATGCTTGCACAAGGTCAAAACAATTATTGGAACTGTTAAACATTCCATGTACTGTGTTCTTTTAATTAACAAAAAGACAAAAAGAAGAAAAAGTTTCAAGAGGGATCCATGAAAGATAGTTTGTGGAACCCTAGGCACCAAAGAGATTCTTATTAGACAACATTTAATTTTGATGCATTTAGGAGACAAAGAATCCAATTGAAAGTGCTTTAAATAAATAAAAGCAAATTGCATTAGGAGGAAATTTAAAACTAGTTAATGTGATAGGAATGGGAAAAATGGGAAAATAAATAATAATAATATTTTAAGTACTGAAGGGAAGCTCTGTTAGTATTTAATATTAAGTAGACAAGTGTTATGTTGGTATTATATACTGTATAGACGTGTACCATTAATTGACAATTTTTTTCAGCAAATTAAAACCGGTCTAAATGGTCTCCCAAAGAGTGTTAATGCTCCAGATGGAATTCTCCTCAGATAATCCATTATGACATATATCCAACTCATGATCTCACTTCTCCTGCATATACACCATTTCAGTGTTCATGTAAATAAGCTACTGAGCCACACCCCTCCAGGGAACAGCAAAGCTGAGCAACAAGTCAGGGGAGGGATTTTTCTTATATGTGGTCACAACCGGGGAATATTTAATTAACTTGTTTCAGTGTTGGCCAGTACAAAGGTAGAAAATAGGGGTAGAAAAATTAAAGAGGGTTTTTCATATTTTTGATGAACCCTCTGAATATCAAAAAATGACCAAACATAAATAAATAAATAAATAAATAAATAAATAAAGGAATTTTGCGTAACCAGTCCTTGTTCTGCAGATCTCTGAGAGTTTTAATTTAGAAGCCATTTAAAAAGTGACGAAATGCGGTGGCAAAAGTGAATACATCATAAATGAGAAAAACCAATCAGAATTCAGAATAGGAAATTCTTTCCTTTTATTTGTTTCTGTAGTATAGTGTAGTGTAGTTCTGTTTGTCTGTCAGACACATTAGGTACAAAAATTGTATTTATATAAAATTCATACATATTCTATATATATATATATA
>QMIH01001210.1:90751-124437 GCA_003987875.1 Clarias batrachus | reverse complement strand
TATATATAGCTGCACACCTTTGTCTCTTGTTTGTTCCATTCCCTGTCCTCAGGCTCAGATCTCTGTTTTGTGCTCAGCCATAATAAGATTTCCTAAGATTTGATTTTATCTTGGAGGAGATACATGATGGTGTGCTCGTGTGTGATGTTTACTTTTTGATCATTTGAAAGCCATGAAGATAAAAGATTACTCTACGCATAGTGCCATAGTGTGTGTTCACTGTGCAGATACAGACAGATACACATTGTGTAAATATCGTAGATTCAATGGAAGCAGCAGTGGAAACACTTTTATAGCAATTTCAAGAGCGATTCTGCATTTGTAAATTATGCACTTTCCTTGTTCTGCTGATGAACAAAGCTGTCTGTCTGTCACAATAAACTCACAAGAGGAAGACTATGGGCAGAACATCTGACTGCTGTGACACTGGCAGAAAGAGAGATAGAGAGAGAGTTCATTACTCTTTCTCAACAGACTCTCGATCATGTGGAGTCCACTCCCCCTAGTGTTTTCCGGCGTAGTGGCACTTTATTCAGCTTAGTATAACTTTGAGTGCAAAGGTTTACACACCCTTAGATTAAAATGAAGTCAATGGCATTTATTTTCCACAATATATTTTGCATTGTTGTGTAAACGTGTTAATAGTGTAATAAAAGCGATGTATATCTTGATTCTCTCACTTTGTCCAACACATCCTGTAGCTGTAACTTTATCAAGAAGCATCTCCTAAATATTTTGCCTCCAACCTGTGTAGGTTCTTTCAACTGTCTCAGTTGTTACATCCATGCTTCAATTCCCCTCGACATAACCCTTATGATTCTGCCTTTCATCATACACTACATGGGTGAGATGAGAGCTAAAGAATTACAATTTTGACTTTATGATTCATTCAAGTACATGTTCCTTTTTTTCTCTGAAATGATGGAAGACAGAGCCAGGGGAACAAAGGGAGGGTTTTGCTACGTAAAAAAAAAACCACAAAAGTGCCCTCTAGGTTGCCCTTAAACTGGAAAAGAAGTGCTCAAAATCCCTAATGGGTGATCTTCACATAAAAACTATTAATAAAGCCCCCACTATGTGCAAGAAAACCTGATGAAGTGCCTTTTAAGATGCCAAATTTAGTGGAGAATTTGGGATGTCATGCCCTATAGGGTCACTTAAGTCTGAAAAAAATGTGATAAAGTACCTATTAAGGTCCCCTTTCAGTGGAGAATACATAATGCAATGCCCTATAGGAATGTACATTTTACAAGAAAAAATATAATATGCTCTGCCAATAGGCAGCATGGTGGCGTAGTAGTTAGCAATGTCACCTTCCACCTCTGAGGTCTTGGTTTGATTCACGTCTCTGGGACTGTGTGCATGGTGGGTACTTGGTGGGTTTCCTCTGGGTACTCTGGTTTCCTTCCACAATCCAAAGACATGCAGAATAGGCTGACTGGCGTTCCCAAATTGCCAGTAGTGTGTAAATGAGAGTGTAAATGTTGTCCGGAGGTCATAACACAGTCATAAAAATGGGACTATAATGGTCATCACTGGCCTCCACTGTCCCTAGTTGGACCACAGAGGTTCCCAGATGGATGGATGGATGGATGGATGGATGGATGGATGGATGGATAATGCATGGTGCAGTTCCCCAACATAATCAAGGAACAAAATGTCCACTAGCGTGTTACTATATGTGACAAAACATAAGGAAGCTCTCTAAGTTGTCTCTATGTGCAAGATAGCATGATGAAATGCGCTCATCAGTGGCGTTCCAGTGGAGAATGTATACTGTAATGCAGTGCCTAAGTGTTCCCCTACAGATAAGGAAACATGAAGCAGCCTCTTGTACAGTGGTTTAGAATATGTGATACAGTGCCCTATAATCTTCCCCACATACAAGAAAATGTGATGAAATGCCCATTATGGTGTTCCTATGTGTGAGAAAAAAACTATGAAATGCCCTCTGTGGTGCCCTAATGTGAAAAAAGTGAATAAGTGGCCATTAATGTTCCCCTAAATGCAAGTAATCTTGATCAAGTGTTCCCTGGCGTTTCCTTCCAGGAGATAATACATGATACATCTAGAGTAAAATTAGCTGAAGTGCCCTCTAGGAACTCCAGGCCTTTTATTTATTAGCCCTTGCCCCTCATATGAAAGTGTTTAATCACTAAACACTATATGAAAAACATAATAATAAACAAATGACATAATTTCCAATAGACATTGTACCTTATTGTATTTACATTGAGCTCACGATGCTTAGGTGTATTTTTTGAGATGATGGTGGATTAGAGATTAGCACCGCGGCTTCACATCTCTAGGGCTGGAGGTTCGAAACCTGTCTCTGGTCTTTGAGCATGAAGCTTGCATGTTCTCCCTGTGGTTGATGGGTTTCTTTCCAATGACATGGATGGAATTTGGCATGTTGTGGTATCATTGCCGCTACAAATCCACCTTATACTACAGTCTAGATGTGTTCTCGCTCTCACTCACCTGTTAACCCTTATTTACTATATGTAGTTTATACTAGTTCATCCACCTGGCTGTCTGTGCCAACGTTTTCTGTCCTGTATGTTGTCCTTTGTTTTGTTTTTTTTCCCGCTGAGTTGTTTTATTTCCACCCCTCATTTCAATTCGCCTTGACAGTCATGGTGTATAATGTACGATGCCTCAGGTAGCAAACTGAGCCTCAGTTTCTTCATATGACATTATGGTTTTGCTTGTTTGTTCCTTATTCACACTGAAGATTTTATGAATTTTATCCATTCCAAAAGAATAATTTACAAGTTCATAAAACTTTTCATCTCAATATTTCGAGAGGGCATATCCATTTGTATCTAAACACTATTTGATATTTGTTTTATTATATTACATTTTTGCTTTTTATTAGGTGTGTATTACATTTTATTACAATCTATTTAGGCTAGGTAATAAAAGCAAAACCATTCTCTGTACACCCACTTTAGTCTCATTCCTGTTCTTGGATCATAGATGTGGGACCCAAGGTGCTGTCATAGGATTGGGGTTTAATGTGGTTTTGCATTCAGAGTTTCTTTTCTCCTAACAATGGTTGCAAATGCTTGCAATGGCTACTATGGTAAGCTTGAACCATTCTGGCAATTTTCCTTTGACCTTTCTCATTACCAGAACTTTGAAAAACCTCTTTAAAAAAAAAAAAAACAGAACCCAAGCCATCTTTCCTGACACCAAGATCCATGCCACAGATATAATCAATATGATTAAAAATTTCAGCATTCTGATTTGTAATGGAAACAGCAACCGATGAGTAGACAGCAGAACGTGACTTTAAAATACAGTATATAAAGCAAAAAAACTTATTTTTAATCTTAGAGTATACAAAGTTTTTACCTTTAAGAATAGACATAGATATTTTATCTCCTAGCAAGAATTTCAGTTTGGTTCAGTTAGTCTTGACTGAATGTTTCATGTCTTATTGTGTCTTGAATGTCTTGAATGTTTAATGCAACATGGAGTAGGAATATATTCTTCATTTATACCCCATTACGGAAAGAGGTACTCTAGCGCTACTCTCCAGACAAAGGAAGGTGCTTACACTTCATTAAAAACACTCTTAGATAGTAGTAAATATGGATCACATCAGATACCGAAGGGCAGGATGAGGATCAGTAAAGGCCGTAGGGGACTCGTGACTAATCTCAGTCTGTGTACCATGCACTGGTGCCAGCGGCAGTAATGTCTGGGTCAGTGGCCCCTGGTTTGGGTCAGTGAGAGCCTCAGGAAATGCTTTATCACTGTAGTTTTCCCCAGAGGCCAAGCCAGGGCCCCTGAGTCTCCCCAGAACCCACGTGGCTCAAATAAAGATGAAACAGAAGTGCTATGATCAATGGTTTCGTTTTACTCTCAAGGGGTCGTACTGGTTTTTATTGCTGAATCGGTAAAAAGCATGGTAGAATCGAAAGGTTTTAAAAATGGATAATTAAATCAGACACTTATTGAAAGTTGACATTGTATGCTTTAGACCTGGTTATTTGCAACTATTATTTTAATTATTATACAGTTTATTCTAGAAACAGAAGACAGGGACATAACTCACCAACACAATGACAAACATTTTTTTTTTGTCTTTTATTAGCTGATTTTCTGCTCTGTTAAGAAACAAGTATTTAACACACGTCCTAATAAAGCAGAGTGGGTGAGCTCAAACCAAAGCTCAGTTTGAGAGATTAAGGAGGTGATATTTATTAATGAATAAACTGAGCAATTGTTAGCAAATGACTCTGGTATAAGATGAATAAACCACTTTGGTATAGGAAAATAATTAATTTCAGGGTTGTAGGAGAAGCTCCACTTTACATCGGGCCACACCACACTCATCCCGTGGGTGACTATTTCCCTATAACAATGTATCTTTGAGTTGTTTATGGTTTGTAGACTTTCAAATAAAATGACATATGATAGCTCATGTTAGCAAGTGGAATATGAATGTGGACAAAAACAATAAATAAGATTACACTATTTAATGGCTATGTGCTATGAATCCCATTCTTATAGAAATGTGATCAGTACAAATCTAACCAAAGCTTAGGACAAAGACATGAGTTGAAAGATAGTACTAAATAAATGGTACTAATTAGATGTGATGAATAAAATAGTAAAACAGTAGTTAAACTAGTTTTCTTTTTGTTGTTATTGCTATTGTTATTGTATTGATTTATTGTTGGATTAAACATGGATTAATAACTTAAATTCTCATGTATATTTTATTAGAAGGCTTTTAGAGTTTGTTGTTAGAAAGTGAACATTTACTAACTGAGCACAACAACAGTCCATTGTCTTCTATTGCACATTCATTTGAATTTGTGATTTTCTCATCATATTAACATGATAGGTGGAAAGAAAGGAACAAACAAACTAAAAGAAAAAAAAACTTGACTGACAATTAATTTAATTTAGTTTTTTATTAAAGTAAATAAATCAATTGTGGGATTGATTACATTGAAAAATCCACCAGAAGTGTTTGACCTGTTAAAGCGGGGTTTTAAATCACACTGGTTAGTTTTGCACTATAAGAAAAAGAGTGCAGTATGTGAAATGTATCACATTTTAAATGTTGTCAAAATACTTAAATAAATACCTTACCTTTTAATAATAGAAGGTTTTACCCCTAAACATTAGTTCAGAGCTATTTAAATAACAATGTCAAAGCTGTTATTTCAGAAAAACCCTTTTTCTTGTTGTTGCTATAAATCTGTTTTTGTTTTGTTTTGTTTTTTGTTTGTTTGTTTTTTTAAGATATTTTTCGGAGTAGCAGGGAAACCCTGCTGTCAAAACAAGGCTGAGCATTCTCTCTTTCGTATTTCACAGAATCCCTATTTAAATATTCGTATAAAAATAGGATTTTTCAGAGGCCTTCCTCATAAATAATTCCAGACCATATCTTAGCAACTAGACATGATACAGTGATATACTTGGCATTGAAAGAGAGCATATTGAACCAAGAATCAGGAAATATTGACAATCTACACCGTAGACAAACTTCAGCTTAATACCTGACTTAATGTGACGGGTCACATTTGTATGTATTCTTGTGTTTTTCCTGAGAATGTGAGTATGTGCGTACATAGAACATTTAATTGGGATTTATTGCGTTTTTTATGCAGCACTGAGCATGTGTAGCCTCATCAATCATAGCATGCACAACACACATCCACAACAGCTTGGTATGTCCCTGTGCCACCCTTACACCCTGGCACAACCATTTGCCAAATCTTAACCCAAACACAAGAGACCACCATAAGCACGACCTGCTCCATCTAGAACCTTCTAGAGCCCCCAAATCCCTAATCAACTGAGCACTCCACCTCATTGTGGCATTAACAACACAGAGGGACATGCACGAACCTCTGAATAAACCATGTCCAAACTCCACCCAATGTGCTGTCACTCAGGCCCTCCGCATCATCCATCATCACTTAGCCTCACGTCCTTCATTTCTACACACGACATAAACATTGGTGCACTCATCCGTCCCTCTTTTCCTGTTTCTATCAAAACGATTCTTTACGGTGCCGCCTTTTTCAGCTCAGCCGCAGATGGACAGGGAAGAGAGGAACGGCTCCAACCCGCTCGTCCAGGGCGAACGGCCAGGCAGGTGTGAAAACAAATGAACGATAGAGCTGAAGGAAAAGCGAGGGGCGGAGAGGAAAGGTTTCAGGGATGGGGCACCATGTCACAGTTGTGAGGTCACTCATCTAATAGTTATACATTAATCACTGTCAGAGAGTTCTTCAGTCTGTCAGTCATAAACAATAAACCCATCATGACGTAATGGACCAGATTAATAATTGGTATGTCATGGGTGTAAACCACAAATCATCATAACATGTAAACAATTCAATTGTGAAACACTGAGTAAATATTCAATAGGAAAGTCAGGAACTGAGCAAATCAACAGGAAAGAAAATCCAAACAAAGTCATTTTAATTAGGAAATGAAACATTGCTGTTATAGAATAAGAATCAGTGACTGGGTGGTGATGAGCTGTTGCATGACACATTTCCTGTTACAAACCAAGATTTATATATATTTTTTTACTTTTGTCCCAAGGTGTTTCTTTTAGTTGCATTTTCTATTTAATTCTAATATTAAAAAAAAAAACACATCCATCTATCCATCCATCCAACTATCCATTTCTACTTACATTTAAAAAATACAACACATGAAGTGAGTGATGTTGAACTGAATATAAACACGACGGTGATGTTGCCGTAGCGCTGCTGTGCTGTTATTCAGTACAACCTTGAGTATGATGTTGCCACTCCACAAACACCAGTTATTTTTTCCGTTACCCTTCTGCGCCTGGCGGAACTGACTAACCGCTAACAGAAGTGAAAGTAGTTTTAAATTCTTACAGGCAAAAAGGTGAGGGAGAATAAACCCTGGAGGTGGTGGACTGTCCTGAGAAGCTTACAAGATTTCACTTATTCCTCTAAGTTTTATGTTCTGGGTTCAAGCACAAATTGAGCTAGTGCACTATGTAAGATTCACAATACCATGTTCCACACTAAAATGTAGTTCCCTTAATCAGGGGTTGGAGAGAGATTTGGTTTTCAGCCTTGTGTTAGAAGCCAGTTAGCTTTGTAGCTTGTGTTAGCTGTGACGTGTTGTTTAAGATGACATAACATTTATCAGATGGGTTTTTCTTGCTGAAAGTGCTTCGATGTAGGTTTTGGCAGCCAACTGCTCTCTCCTCGGTATGGCAGACCACACAGGACTACTTTCACCCATGTTGTGACTGACAGTTGACAGTGCAATTTTCAGCTATTAGACTTGGGACACAGACTGATACACACTGTATAGTTAAATGTCCCAGTGGTATTACGATCTATCCATGGAATGCCTTTCGTCCAATCAGATTGCTCATTCGGAACTAACTGTTCTATAGGAGCTAATTGTTGTGTAATTAATGTTAGGGGTCAACCACAAAACAAACTAGCTGCTAAAATAAGTAGTTCCAAGTTAGTTTTCCCACCAACACCTCTTTTTTCCTTCTCTATTAAGGACTTTCCCATGTGAGGAAAAACCTACAGACCGTTGCAAAATACTGACACTGGATCATTCCATGAACATTTCATCACATATTAAGCTCTTAGATAATGCACTCACCATGCACTATACTATAGCACAACAGTCCATTGTGAATTTACTGTTACTATAGAAACAGTTGTTGGGTGCTCTGTCCCTGCTCGTGAGTGAATGAATCTGAAGGAAATGTATTGGTTCAATGAACAGTTCACCTCACTAGCTAGTCCTGCTCGATGGCGAAACCTGCAGCAAATGTTTTTATACTGATATCCGTATCTTTGTCTTCCTAGAATTATTTTTTACTGGAAACGCTACAAAAACACAGCCATATCTTATCATGCTTGAAGGGAAGTGCTAACCAGAAATGTACGTATTTACTGTACGTATTTAATCTGATGTCGTCACTAGTGTGTGTCCCCAGGCTACAGGACTATACAAAAATGTATCTCTATACACAAGGAGCCATGTGTCCTCTTGAGTCCTGTTCCTTCTTTTGCGCAGAAGACGATCAACCTCTTTGGAGAATGGTTGAAAAGGGAAAAATTCTACTTCAATGAAGATTTCTGAAGAATCTTAATCATGTAAGAAACCAACTGGAAATTCCGGAAGTCCTCAGAAGTAATTAAACTAATTAAAAGGACATTTCATGTTTTGGTCAGTGTCTCTGCGATTAAACATTTATATCAGTACTGAAGATTTTTTCTCAAAAGTGGAAGTGACATTTCACCAATCCTACAGTTATTCACTGGGCTAAAAGGTTTTGTTTGAATCCAAACTATCCAGAGTTTACCTGTTTAACCTTTCTCTTATAATCTTATGTCCTGCTAGAGTGTTGGATCATTTGACAAGGCTTCCGGATTTAATGCAAAGCCACATATGTATAAATAAACTCTGCCGGTTCCTGTACTGCGCACACTTTAAAATGACGCCATGCGTTCCTGCAGCATTGGCACACGGATGCCATTCCACAGCAGTGACAGACGGGGATGTATATAGGGAACATAATCACCCCGTCTCTGTGGTTATCTGGTTATTCTTGGAGTCCGAGGTTGGAGGGAGCTTATCGGTCCTATTCCATCAGTCAGATAAAGGCCACTCATTAAGTCCAGTGGCGTAGGTTGAGTTGTCCACAACCTGCGCATTAGGGAGAAATAATGATAGTGTTCCTACACACGTATACACTCATGCTTGGGTGGACAGGAGTAACATATACTGTATCTTGTAACAGATTTTGAAAAGTATTGTAATTTTCGCATTGGGTGCATACAACCGTGAACACTCAGTACTCTTAATTCCTTCATGTTTTCTCTATTTTAGAAAGGAACAATTATTAATGTATTATGATACAATAACATTATTATTGAAATCATACAACATTTTGTGTATCTAGTGTTTTTGTATGTCAGTCTAAGTATCCTTTATTGATTAAATTATTGAATGTGAACAATATCAACTAGAATTGCAACAATTCATAACTTTCAAGCACACCATAAGCATCGAGCAGTGACGTAAGTGTGCAGAAAAGATGATACGAGCTCTTCACATTGGTGAATACTGACCACTGAGGAGGCACATGTTTTTTTTCTTTTTTTCCAGCATTGACATTTTGCTTATGAGTTAAAATTTCAATGCATTGTTTATTAAATGCTATAAATGAATTATTGGTACATGACATTATTAAAATTGCCAATGCTGAATATTGGCATTGGATTTTATTGCAAATTTCAACAGATGGGCAGAACTCGGCACAGATGATCTTGGAGATTGTTGCCCGCAGTGACTGGCAAGCACTTTTACTCCACTGCTGAACATCACTTCTTGCTTTGTAGCATTTATTAAAGGGATTAAAATGAACTCCATCGACACCATCACTACGGCAAACATTTAAAACTATTAAATTTGAAGTTGTAACCCTAAACTTCACATGGACACCCTATCCACATGCACTTGATAATGCCCGCGCATGTACGTGTACATGATGTTCACAGGGTCCTCGCTGGTCTGTCCTTCTGTCCCTTCCCCGCCAGCCGAATCTGTCCCGCTGTGATAAGCCTGGTGGCATTTTCTTCAGCGCTCCTCCTGCCTCCTGCCTAAGTGCCATTTCCATACGAAAGAGCTTCCAATCCTGCGGGCCTCGCCTCATGTTCAGGCCTGGGATTAGCAATCTGCCCTCTGAAATCCCTTCAAACAGATCTAGATGAAACGAGCATTCAGCAGAGGAGTCATGGAGGCATGGAGATGGAGACGGAGAAGGTCGGTGTAGGAATGAATGCTGAGTGCTGAAGAGGAGGGGGGAGGGGGTGTAGTCGGACATATTCTGATATGGATCAGTGTTCTCATGCCTCTCTAGGGTAGCCACAGCACAGCCAGGATGACCTTTAACCTCAGCCGAAGTCTTAAAGGCCAACGTGAATGATGATACAGATTTTTTCTTTGCTGCAACAAATTGGGTTTGTGGCCCGGTTTCCCCAGAATGGACGTTTTATCTTGCCAAGCAGTTTCATGTTTGGGTGTTCAGAGATCAGTCGTTACATCCACTGCATGAAAATAAAACCTTAAATATAGTTAACTTGTTCATTAGAAGATCTAGTTTACTGTTTATTATTATATTCATTTTTTAAAATTCCCAGTTTTTAATGAATGAAAACAATGGTGTGGTCATAACACAGGGAAATGGCCTGTGCTTATTAATGTGAATAAAATTTCAAAATGATGATATTTTTTTTTAACTTATAGGTTTTTTGAACGTATTATACAGATCTGAAAAAGGGAAGTGGTAATAACTCCCAGATGAGTGCCTGTAATGCGCAATTGGTGTTCTTTAATGATTGTGTGATGTTGTTGCAAGTTATCCTTTCTGGGATCAGGGCTTCCACTTGTTATATGTTCAAGGGAATGATCCATGACTTCTTTAAAGCATTTGCACCATTCAATTGTTTTATTGCAGCTAAGAGTCTCATCACTGTACTGTGAAGTCTTCTGTAAATTTCAATCGCTTTTATACCTTAATTCAAGAGAATATCCCAGTTTGAATGGGCAGCTGTCTGTAGAACTAGATTCATGTAGAAATACTTTCATATATATATATAGAAATGTTTTGCTATCAGCTTATACCCTGCAGATATACTTCTTATTAATTTATTAATTTTGTGTATTTCATTGTGTATTATTTCATGTATAAAACATTCCACTTCCTAAACTTTAATTAAAGCCAAAGAAAAAAAATAAATACCCATTCAGTACAATGAAGGTCTAATTACAGCACTCGGCTTTATTAAAACCATGTAAGCCAAGTCGATTATTACCGTAAAGCGTATTGCGGTTTCAGCCAGCATTATGAATTCACTACAGTCAGAGCTCAATATGCAGCAAGGACGTTGTTGCAAACATGCCATGCTTAAGTCAATGACAGACAATCGCAATGTTAAGAAGTCTGGCATTTCTAATAATTATGGGCTTTCGGAACAGATTTATTTATTTATTATGATATTTATTATGCTGTGCAGTATTTCAGTGTTTATCTTTTGTTCTGAGATAAATCAACAATTACGCCAAAACTTATATTGAACATACATATTAAAATTATTATATTGTTTTGGATGCAATAAAAAAATATGATCAGGCATGCAGTTATAGGAAAATGATCAATATCAATATGATGCAGTGCAGCAAAGACTTTGCAATAATTTATTTATTATTCATTAATTATAAATGTTTTCAGTTGGATTGTGTAGTCAAATACATTATAGCACATGTGCACCATTATTCCATCAACAATCTTTCCCATGTTGGAAAAACAGTTTTCTTTGTTAAAAATAAATAAATAAATAAAAGGGCTGAATATTCAGAGCTGCTGTTGAATCACTACCTTTTTAAAACCTTGTTTTTAATTAAAATATAGGATGTGATTATTTTCCATACCATACAAAAGTCTGTATCTACTTCTTGAACCAATAAAGCAATGACTATACCCACTCTCAGCCTCTCAAAACTACCACTGAACATTACGTTAGAAAAGGCAAATAAACATAACAGGGCCGGACTGATCAAAGAAACAAATGATCAAGGGCACAGTAAGATCAAGGGCCCTTCCCTTCTTTCCTAAATGAATTAATCCACTTTGAACAACCAAAAAAAAAAAGAATAAAGGAAGAAAGCTGAACCAAATTAGATTTTAATCGTTCATGGGCTTGTCTTATCTTTTAATATCCGTCGCTCCTGTCTCTCCTCAAGAACCATCAAGATGACATCAGCGGGTTCAGCATGCTTTTAGCATTAAAGCTACCCACATAAGTTAAATGCAGGAGGGGTATGCTAAGTGCAATGGTATCTAAATGTACCCTGACTTATAAATCTGACACAAATCAAAGATAAGACGTCGCCCTCTATGCCGTAGTCGCCACAATAGTGTATTACGTCTATGTAATTAAGACTTCATTGTAGGCAATGATAACAAGGTAACCACGACACATATAGTAAACTGCCTCATTATTCAGCACATTACTTTACACGCGACTTTCATTCAGAATGATCTCAATCTTATGTTGCATGCAAACGTTTGGGAAGGCAGGAATCAGAAAGCTGGCAAACCATACAGATGAGGATAAGCGTAACTGGGATCGATAGAAACAGAAACACAATTGACGACCAATATAGGTTTATCAAAGGCTTCAGAATGAACGGGCAGAGAATATACAGAGCATTTTGTTTGGACACTGACCCTGTGTTATGTCCCAGGACTAGGGTTGCTTAGGGTCAGTGACAGGTGGTGCAATCAGGGTGAGCCACAGAGGAGTTAAAAGGTAATACAAAAAAATAATACAAGTATTATTAATAATCATTTATTAATTCATAATTTCCCCCTTCCCAGTAGTTTTGTGATGTGGTGGTTTTCATATATGCACTGGAACTACGTATACAAACATATTAGAGAACAGCCAGGGGATTAGTTACCATGGACTGGGTGCTAAAAATTTACAAAGATATACACCCCAATCAGTTCTCTTACAACTCACTCATTCTCTGCACTGCTTATTCTGTACAGGGTTGTAGAGGCCTGTATGTCAGAGGAATCATGACAGTAGGCTGGGTACACCATGGACAGGGTGCCAGGTGATTACAAGGTACAAACAACACATGCTCATAGATTCACTCACACACTACAGGCAATATGGAAACACTAATTAGCCTAATCGGCATGGCTTTGGACTGTGGAAGGAACCAGAGTACCTAGAGCAGGGGTCTCAAACTCAGTTCCTGGAGGGCCGCAGCCCCACAGAGTTTTGTTCCAACCCTGCTCCAACATACATACTATGTAGTTTTCAAATAAGCCTTAATGACTTGTTTAGTTGGATCAGGTGTTTTTAATTATGGTTGGAACAAAACTCTGTGGGGCTGCGGCCCTCCAGGAACTGAGTTTGAGACCCGTGACCTAGAGGAAACGCAGGGAGAACATGCAGACTCCCCACACAGACCTGACGACAGGACTTGAGGAACCCTCAACCCTGGAGGTGAGCGGACGCAGTGCAAATCAATATGCTGCTACAGAAATGAAACAAAACCAAAAATTAAAAGGTCTAGCTATTTTAGGCTTCCCTAATTAACAAAAACTGGATGGGCTGGCACTCACTCCTTCCCTACATTATGTGCTATGTATTTCATTCTCTCTCTTCTCACACTACTATGACACCATCCTTCTCTTCCTTGCTGGCTGCTTATAAAAGTTTGTTCCCATCATGTATCTGCTGAACTTTTAGACTTCTCCTCCTGGGTCATTAGGATTGCCACACAGCTAAAGGACAGGCACTTAGTCCAACTGCGCCTCCATGTCTTTCCAACAATAATAACACACAAAAAAAATACTAGGACATTCCTTTGCACATATAAATTGCTTCAGAACTGTGTAAGTGAACCCTGATTCCTTTTATAGAATGAGATAGAAATGTAATTGGGATGTAAAATAGTGCACTTCTTCCTTCATTTCCATGACAGAGCCCACCAGAACTGAGTAGGTCTCTCTGGGCCATGGCCCTGGGTAGTTAGGGTGGCAAGTATGAAATTTTGGCATAGCAGGGGGTCAGACACATACTGTAATATGCCAGAATCCATCAGCTCTTCTCTGCTCCATAGCCTTCCCCATCATTTAGACACTGAAGTGTCTTCAGCATGACCTCAGTCCATGGTACTTTCCAGCGTAAGTTGGTGGTCCCCCAATGTTTAAGGGTGTTTCGGGGATTGTACAGTAGAAAGGTATTCCTGCCAAGGAACCTAGTTTGACTGACTTTAGGTGTGAAATGATGATGCAGTGTGGCTGTGGTGTGGCATGCCAAGTTTATATGTTGTCTAATTCACTCTTTGATATTTCTAAACAGGCCGCTGAACTTGTAAACTAGCTTTCAACATCCACTGGATATACATAGACCTCTGTGCATCACCACTGGTGAGTCTGTGGGTTTAGCGCTCCATAGGAGCAATGGCTAATACCACAGGACACATTGAAAAGAGTCATCTTGAGTCAGTAGACGGAGGTTTGGGCATATTCTGCCGAAGAAAGGAATTGGTTTGCTCTTTACACCTTACTGTTTGCTTGTGAGTAGTAGCCTGATGCTGGACTTACAACGATCTACATCTTCTCTGTAATGTTCCTCTAGATATTTAATGTGAATTAGACTGTGGTCACTTACAATTTTTTCAGGGATGCCTGAATATCTGGAAATTTAAGGGAAAAAAATGCTCTATAGTTGAAACTTCTATCTTACATGAGATCTCTTCTAGTTTCTGTAGATATTCAAGATCTTATCTCACCAGTTTCTGTTTTTCTTTCTCTCTCTTGAAGGTAATTAAAAATTGTAATGTTGATGAGAAAGTGCAGCTTTCCAGTTAAAAACAACTACTTATCAACAACTTGGTTGGCATAGTGGTTAGCACCTCCAAGTTTAAGGGTTCGATTCCTGCCTCGGGTCTGTGTGCATGAAGTTTTCTGCAGGTACTCTGGTTCAGTCTGTGGTCTAGTCCAAAGACATGCAGATAAAGCTAATTGGCATGTCCAAATTGCCTGTAGCATGAGATTGAGTCTGTGCGCATTTGTGCCCCGCAATGAACTAACACGTTGTCCAGGAAGTACCCACCTCATCCCCCGAATCCCCTGGGAAAGACTCCAGATCTACTGTGTCCCTGCAGGATAAGCAGTGTAGAGACTTAGCGGGGGGGTTGACTCGGTAGCATGGTGATATAGCTACCGGACAAAACAAAAAGAATAAGAAGAAAAGACGATGCAGAGCTCTGGAGATTATAACAAAAACTTATAGTAAAATTAATGAAGAATATCAGCTATAGACGGATGTAATGTAGTTCTAGCCCAACATCATTTTGGAAAGCAAGCAACAACCATGGAACTAATGTCAAATGGTAAGCTAGGTTTCTTGAGCATCCTTTTGCTCAAACCCTGTTGATGGCTTTACCAAAGGTGAAGGTGTTGTATTCTACATAATGGCTTATTTAATGAAAACGATTGACCTAGCACTTAGTTGTGTATGTATTTCTGATACTTTATAAAAGCATCTGGTAACATAATGTCAATGTGTGGGGAAAAAAAAAAAAAGAAGCCAGAATCGCTAGCGTTTTCCTGCGCAGGGGGCCCACGGCTTTTAGAATCACTTTTGTTCTAACAATAAGAAACAAGAACCAAAAGTTTCCAAGTGAAATGTAAATCATTATTTCATCACCAACAACAACGTAAAGATGTTTGCAAATTGGCAAATTGTTAGAAAATGCAATGCAGCAGGCAGTAGGACAAACTTTCCTTTGTTCCAGCAGTATTGCATCGTTTACAAAAGAAATGGCACACACTGACAATTGTGGCATAGAGGTTGGCACAATGTATCTAGTTCCATGGGGATTGGGGGGGAAGGGGACTGCATCTCAGAAAGAAATAGAAACATGGGATTTATCCTGTGTGTCTGGTTATGGTCATGTTTTAATAAAGTGGAATGATACTTGAACTGTATTTGGATGCATGGTGTGGTATATATCCATGACACACTTTCGTACAGATTTCATGTTGTGCACGAGCTAAACATTCCAAACCTTTTCTGCATTAAATGGTTCAGCTGGTTTTCTTCTCCATGCTCTCACTTTACTCCCACTGTTTTTTCCTTCTTCAATTTTTTTTTTCACCCCACCACCTGGTCTCCATTTATGGCCTAATGGCTATAAGGCTCAGTGATCAGCTGCTCTGCATCACTATTTAACATACACAATACCCCCAATCCTTCAAAAGGGGGCTCGAAATTTACAATTAGCAGCACAAGGCCTTCTTTCTGCCCAATTTGAAGTCTTTTTCTTCCAACTGCAGTCAACTTTGATCAGGATGAGCCATGGGGGAAAAAAAACAACAACAACAAAAACAGAGAGTCACAAAGTTACTTTCATGCTTTGCGCTATGTATCTTCTGCTTTCTCTTTTTTCAGGACTCTTGTTATTCATCCACGCTTTTGACAGGTAGAAGAGCTGACCTGCCAGTCAAGCCTAGAATTCCTTCTTTTTGTCTCTTCCCTTCCCTCCCTTTCCCTTTGGTAAGCTCCAAAATCCATCACGTGAGGGACAATAGGACAAAAGAGGACAAGGCTCAGGATGGGCGTCGTAGAGGTGGGGGGGAGGTGGTGGGCTGAGCCCAGGGCTGAAGTGAAACCTTGCCATTCTTCAGGGAGTCAAAGAAGAGTTCAGTGCAGCATGAATACAGGTTCCGTCCTTTTCTCCCTTCCTCCATGCCAGCTGTGTAGGTGGAGAGCAGCTCTTATTCTGCTCATTGTGTCCAGGTTGAGCTTCATGGGGACCACTGAACACAGGAAGCTCACAGCTTTCATGTGCATTGGAGTGTGTAGCAGAACCAGGTCCATTGAAGCTTCAGGATGAGGAAGTGTGTGCTTGTGAGTGTGTGAGAGAGAAGGAGAAAGAGAGCCCAGTTTACACACCTTATGCTGATCACATTACAATATTTTCTGCAGTTTGACACCAGATCTAATTCTGCTGCCCATCATTATAATGTCAGACAATACTCCATGACACCTTTTCATCTTCCTAATATTTCTTCTGTCTTCTAACCCTTTAAGAATCCATCCTAGGTTAAGGCAATCATCTTTTTACCTACACCAAAAAGTAAGCAGTCAGTAATCACTTCTTATGATCATGCTTGGGATACTGAAAATATGAATAGTGCTATATATTTTTTAACAGTTCAGCAATGCCATTTAATGTGCCCCCTTACATTACCACAAGTGTAGACAAATAGCCAAGATATTTTTTTTTTGTCTAAACATAACATATTGTCCAATTAGTCTCTCTGGGATCCTATCTGAATGGCCAGTAGACATGTCAAATGACCTTTAGAGATGACCCCCAGGTAATATACAGTACATATACCAATCTAATTGACATGCTAGTTTAAAACGTGTGTCTAAGGTTGTGCCAGGAAGGTCATAAAATGCGACATAAAACTTTTGTCAGATTAAACGTGCGTATCGGCTAATACGCTGTAGCAAGACCTTAACGGGAGCAGCCGAAAGAACAATATCACGATCTTGGCATCTTAAGGTCATGTGACTTAATACTGCTACACTATTGCAGTGCATAATGCAATCTGTTTGTTATATTTGGAATGGAATATGGAATTTTGTATGGTGTAATAGTCTGAGTAGTCAGTGGTCATGGTTTGATTATCTGCTAATATTGATAGAATTTTAACAAATCAGCATCATGATGATTATAACTGAAGCACTGTGTGGCCTTCACAGCCATATGGGGTAGACCATGAAGAAGTTTCTCTCCATTTTCCAAAAGACTTCTTTAAAGAAGCAGCTAATGGCCATGCGGTCTGTCTCAAGGTAGATGACAAAGGATGGAGTGCAGGATGTGTCTCAGTCCTGTAAGAACAGAACTATGCCAACATTTTACTTGTGTCCAAATGGGAAGAAGATCATCTGGATGAAACTGGAGGAGCTGGAAAGCACTCAGAAATGAACACTCACTCACTTTTTTTTGTGAAGCATGGCTATACATACAAGTTTGACTTAAAGACATCAATCCTTTTATATTTTTCTAACAACATTTTTTCTAACATTTTTCTAATTCACAGATTTTATTTATTCATTTATTAAGTTTATGTTCTTTGCATGTGTCATACTGAATTTATACCACTTATTCTATAGTTGGTTATCACCGTGCCAAGTTGTCATGTGAATAGATGTTCCTGCATGCCATTATCCAGGTCGAATTTCTAGCTGTGATAATGATTGCTGGCAAGCCAAACTACATTGTCCTGATATTTTAATGCCACATCACATCTGAAGCATCTGCTTCAGCTAATATGATGCTTCATCAATGAGAAGCAGGTAGAAAAGGAACTCTGCTTGTTTGATCTGCTTTAGAGTGTAACCGATTTAAAGAAATGTGCTATATGATGGTTGATTTAAAGCATGTGAAACTACTCTTGTTTTTGGCTCGAAGATGACAGGAGTTCAGACATAGACTGGCTAAATAAATGTGTGAGCCTTATTATCTTTTAAGAATAGGTCTATTAGGCCCAATCAGCCACCCATTATCATGTCTCTGCTTGTAAATGTGCCAGAAAGAGGCCCTGTATGCCGATCTAGCTCTGCATACCTAGTCTCATTGTCTCCGTGTCCCATCACTCCTCAGTATGCTATTCTGATAGCTTGCATTGCCTTTACACCATGTCCAATGTAGAAGAATAGACGTTTCGTGTGAGCGTAATGAGAACCGCTGCAATTGTTTCCCGATCCTAGTCGTAATTGAGGACCAGGTCTTGTGGTGGAAGCTGATCTAATTGAAGAAGGATTTACTCAACATACGAAGGCAATTCTCTCCTCTTGAAGCCTCCTTTTGAAATGAATAGGATGCCCCCTCCTTGCCTTCACCCAGGCCGCTCCCTCTGATAGTCTTCAAGACAATGTCCTCTTACACCAAAGTGCCCAACGAGTTAATGAGTGACTTTTCAGAATTTTCAGAACGGCTCAGTGTCCATTGGCTGGTAAAGAATGGAAAGTTATCCCAGTGCTCAAGCGGTTGTGGAAGAACACTCAGAGAGAGAAAAAATGACAGCATTTCGATTAATTAGTAATGCAGCTTTTCTTTCCATGTCATAGTTTGAGTAGAAAATTAATCGTTTGATGAGATCTATTATTTGAGATCATGACAGTTCATTAAACTATGAAATGGAGTTTGTTTGGTTGTTTTTACAGTACTGGATGTATAATTTGACCTGGTTGGTACTCATATCCAAAAATATGTTGTAAAAAGTTAAGACAAACCATTTTCATGTTATTAAACATATTAAAGAAAAAAAGGAGGGGGCGGTGAGATTATTAGTCTATTTGGTCTATGTTTTAATATTACCTCTTCTTTTATTAATAAAGCCATACATCAAATAAATGAATTGTCATAAACAGGGCATATTTAATTTTAGAGCTTCTGACATTTATTTATGTTTTTATTTGTGTTTGTTTGTTTGCTTGATTCATTGATTGGGTATTTGAATTATTTGAATAAGCCATTAATGAATAAATAATACATATTTTAGACCCCATATTTTTATAAAGATAAATCTTTGTTAGGGTTTATTTATCTATCATTATTTACTGCATGGATTAACATTAATATTCTAAGATATTCATGTTCTATAATTAATAGGTAAATTTTCTGATGCTGTTTTACTGTAAATGTTGGTTAATGCAAGCAAAATTTATTTGGCAGAGAAGTAAAAATAAATTCATAACAACCAGTATGATTAATGTAGTATGTTTTTGGTAAATAATTAGCAAAATTCATAATTATCAACCAAATCAGGATGTGTTCTCTGTTGAGTCTGGTTCCTCTCAGGGTTCCTTCCTATTTCCATCTCAGGGAATTTTTTTCTTGCCACTGTCACCCTCGGCTTACTCATCAGGGACAATCTGATTGTTGATTTATACATATTTTCACACATTTTATACACACATTTCCATTATTTTCTTTAATTGTGTAAAGGTGCTTTACAAAATATTTAGTAAGTGTTTTACGTCACTTCTGTGAACAATATCAAAGACAGTAACTCTAACGACCGTTTGACCCTAGAGCTGTGAGGTGGCAACACGAGGCACGCTGGAGACTTGGGTAAATTTAGCGAAACTGTTACTTCACTTTCTCATGGTTGGTTTAGGCTGATATTTCTGGGTTATTAATGTAAATCATGTGTGTTAAATTGATGCTTCATATTTCTTTACAGTACTTGAACAAGAAGCATTCAGGTGAAACTGGGGCTTGTGATGAAATGTCTTGGGAACTCACAAAAAAAAAACTATATATATATATATATATATATATATTTTTTTTTAATTCTCTTATAGGAATGTTACTCATTATGTCAAGAAGACTTGTTTTAAGAAAAAACATGTAAAAACCCCCAATATATAGTATATAGTTTTAATAATAATAATAATTATTCTTTCTTTCTTTTTTTATTGTTAATAAACCAGGTCTTGTTGGCATAATGCCTCATGAAAATTCCTATTAGCGATCATAAATTAAAAAACAAACAAACAAACAAAAACCTCTAATGGCTTTACATGCTCAAACACTTGAAAAAGTTCTCCATTGTTCATTGCGCATGAGACGAGCAGGCTAAAGCGGCCATAGCAGGTCCCGCTGTTCCCTTCAGACGGATCATGCAGTGAAAGTGACTGTAATTAGAGGGAAGGCTAATTTCTTTTATGGTCATTACCTCAGGGTCATGACACTTCTGCAGGGTGAGGACCAGCTGGTCGGCATGATTCGCCGAATCACCATAAGAGTTCAAACGACCCACAATCCACCTGCCTTCTGTAGTGTGCTTCGAGCTCATCCCAAGGACGGTGCTGAACAAAAGCTCAGATACCCCTCCCATCGATCCGGCAAGCTGTTCCGAATCAGACAGAGGGGAAAACTTCATAGGCAAGACCATTAGCATATAAAGAGGTGTGTGGAGGAAAGAAAGGGGGATCGTTGTTCCATCAGACCCTCGGGCCCTTTTTAAATGGCTGATCAGTGGCCACTAAAATCCCAGTGCCCCATCAAAGAGGACTCAGGATTCACTGTCAGTCATCCGTCAGCAATACCTGCAAGCCAGCTGGACTGTGTGGTTATGTGTGTGTGTGTGTGTGTGTGTAAGAATTAAGAATGGAAATGTCTTACCTTTCCATGGCTATTGTACCCTTTTATTTCAAATAATTCCTAGTTGGCCACCATTTATAATAAAAAGTATATTATTAGGTCAAATGACAGTCATCTTCACAAAAAAAAAAAAAAAAAAGCTTTTTTTTTTTTTTTACACACAGGTTTTGTTAACATTCATGCAGACCTCTAGCACTGTGACTAATCAGGGTCGCTAAACAGCTGATCAGTGAGCAGTCAATGGATCAATTGTTCTTCTCTGTCCGTTTACATGATAATTGGAATCGTCACAAAGCCGTTTTCAGGCAATGAGGCAGTTCCTTAGTCCCATTCAGTAGATCTGAATGCAGCTCAATATGATGCGTTATACATTGACCAGATGTTATTGATTCTTTGACTCTTTGGTTCACTAATTATCCAAAGAATCTTATTTTCTGCCGTTTCTTCTACATGAGAGGATGAGAGTGTTTAAACATGAAAACACTACCGTATGTACTGTATGTATGGTGGATTTCCTGGGTTTAACAAATGGGTAAACTGAATTACATAGTTCAACAAGATTTCCTGGATGATTGCTAATAGTGGTGTATAAGTTTTGATCCTCTGCAACTGGTCTTTCGCGTTTTTTTCTTCTCACAGTGGGCCAGAAGTCTGTCCAAGAAACACAGTGAACAAAGTTGTGAATGGCGCAACGGCGAGGATGCCAACCCGTCGCGGGGAATAAACACACACTCCTAGTCAAACACTGCAGGTTATGTGAAAGTGGCAACCAAATTGACCTCTAATAGGAATTTTTATTAGGCATTATTTCAGCAAGACTTGTTTTTATTACCAGAATAAATAAATCATAATTTTAAAACATATTTTATTCACATATTTATTTATTTATCTATTTGTTTATTTATTTGTTTATTTATTTATTTATTTTGTTTATTTGTTTATTTATTTTTAATAAACCAGGTCTTGCTGACATAATGCCTCATAATAATCATTCCAATTAGAGATCATAAATTAAAAAACAAACAAACAAACAAAAACCTCAAATGGCTTTACATGCTCAAACACTTTGCATCATTTCATTATTAAAGTGGCAACCAGTCTACAATGCTGGTTTTTGGACCATTGAAGGAAACTGGTACCCAGAGGAAACCAACGAGCACCAAAGCACAACGAGAACATGCAAACTCCACACACATGAATCAGAGGCAGGATTCAAACCTTAAACCCTGGAAATATGAGGCAACATTGCTAACCACTAAGCCCCCTCATCCCCACGTATTCTTTTATATGCTGGTTATATATTTTAATAACATTTTATTACAAATTGAGCGAGAGTTTAACCTAATTAGTATACAGAAATCCATTGTGATGAAAATGTAAATCCAGTACAAGCATCATGTTAGTGGGTTGCAAACGGTAAAAAGTCTTAATGCATGAGTGTTTGTTTGTTAGGGGACACAATATGGACCACTTCAACCATTAAATCTGATTTTACAACATCGATTAACGGTAACCACTAGGGAATGCTGCATTAAGACTTTACAGCACAATCTCCCCAACAGTCCTGAGTCAGATATTCATCTAGAATAGCAAGCGCTCTTCCGCTATATTTATATTCCTATCTGCAGACTTCTCTGCCATATACAAGAGTGATGGCCCTCCTCAGCAATTCAAATTCCCCCTTTTTCTTCTTATCAGGGATTTCCTGTGCCTGCAGACAGCTGTGTGCTACTGATGGAAACCTTGATGTCCGTATGTCCCAAGTCACGTGTGAAATATGTACATGTTAGTGCTTTCCTACTTCTGTTTGTCACACCATGTGACATGAATACATCGCAGTCACGTCGTGAGCAGCATTCTTTTTTAAATACGGTACTTGCCGAACAGAAAGCATTCGCACCCCGTTCACTCATGCTGACTTTGATGTATTGCCTAATTTTATTATTAGAACAGTTTTTTCGTGGCCTCCTGTCATTAAATCACATTTACCACTCTAATTACAAGACCTCCTGGAGGCCCCACCCTCAGCACAGAGGCCCGAGCCCACTCATCTGCCTCCCTCCTCCACCATCAGTAAAATTCGTCCGACTGCACCTGAGACCACAAGAGTCTGTTATCAATTACCACTCCTTCATCTCCAACACCACCACCCCCATTTCCATGTGTGTCCTGGCCCAACATCATACTCTCTTGATAATCGCCTCGTATTCCCCCTCAACCCCAGTGCTCTGCATCTAATCACTTCCCTCTGGTGCCGTGGCAGTGTTTACTTCCTGTGGTGATCAGACTCATCCTGTGTGCACATTCCAAGCCCTCCGGCTCTGATGCTTTGTAAAAGTAGTCCTGTACCTAATACCACCTGGATCCCTTTGTATTAATGGCTCGTTTTTAGTGACCTGCTTTAGAATCCAGTCATAAAATGTAAGTAGCTTGGACGTCTCAAATGTTTGAGGTCGCTTAGAAAGGTTACACTGATGTGCAATGCAATGCCACATTTCATTTGTTGTTTTGTGTGCAAATATCCCTCTACCTATCTGTATTGGGATTTAAACACAAAGTGGTTTTATAGAAACATTTGATTTTAGGCAGTTACTAAGTTTGAATAAAAGAACACTTCATGTCCATTTTAGTGCTTGTGTTAATGCTTGCTTTTGGTACACGCCGCTGGATCTCAAGCAGCACCAATGCCTCTGTGCATGGAGTTTGCATGTTCTCCCCCATGCTTGGTGGGTTTCCTCCAGGTTCTCTGGCTTCCTCCCATTCCAAAGACATGCAGGTTAGGCTAATTGGTGTTTCCAACTTGCCTGTAGATGATCCTCTGGAGAAGGAAATGGTAACCCATTACAGTATCCTTGCCAAGAAAACCGCATGGACCTTGGATCTGCAGTAGGAAGGCCAGGCGTGCTATGGTCCATGAGGTCAAGAACAGTCAGACACAATTGAACAACAACTGGATCTTAGTCCTGATGCAACAAGGTCTCAAACAGATTTGCTGTGAAAATTTCTGCCAATCTTTCTAGTCAACGATACTTGCTCTTCGTTTAACATTCATCCCAACATAAAAAAAGAGATTTTAGATGCCTAAAAATAATCTGATTATTATTCAGTTGTTACAGTGAACAGATTATTCACTTCCATTTCAAACAGAAAGTCATTGTTAGAGTTTAATATCTTTGGCATGGCATCTACATGGTGGTGTAGCCAGCATAATCGCTGCTCTATGAGTTTATTTTTTGCTTATCTGGGATCTTCCAGTTTCCATCCCCACCCCAAAAATCAATGCTGGTAGGTTTATTGCCTACTCTAAATTGCCCTGTTTTAATGTGTGTGCCATTTCTTAGCATGGGTGGTAAGTAGATAAACTATTTTTAATAACCAATCACCCATCTCCTGTCTTTATAATCATTCTCATGTCTGTAATGCAGGTGAACAATTTGTTGTAAAGCAAATGCACCAGTGCTTCTACCAAGACGCTGGGAAATGCAATCAAACTAATGGCCTGCACAACAAAATAAATCAGATTATTTGGTGACTCATGTAAACTAAAAGTTCGCAAAACTCATTTGCTCAAATCACTGCAGGATAAAAAAAAATACAGTTATCAGATTGTATTCATTTGAAAGCACTCGTTAATGGGTAGGTTTTTTTTTCCATTATTTATTTATTTTATTTTCTTCCTTGTTACACACACAATTCAACTAATCAGACAATTTCCCTTCAAAGAGCCCCATCACATGTGTGACTGCAAGCGAATTCCGCTCTCTGTTTTACTCTCTTTTATTTCCAACCTAATGTTTCCCATATTTCAACAGACCTTTTTAGAATTCAAGACTAAAATGGGCTACAAGAGACAAGATATAAAATCAGTCATTCTGGAAAAAGACAGCTGCCAAATGTTATAAATGTAAGATATCTGCAAAACAAAGTATCAAATGTGATACTTTTCTAATGTGATAATAATGGATGGATGGATGGATGGATGGATGGATGGATGGATGGATAGATAGATAGATAGATAGATAGATAGATAGATAGATAGATAGATAGATAGATAGACAGACACATGGACAAAATGAATATCGCACAGAATTATACAAAAAAGAATATTACAAAATCCCTAACATTTTGCCTTGTTCCATTAAGATCAAATGTACAATAAAATTACTGTCACAATCATTAGTTCTTATGGGGAGCCATACACAATGCAGAAGGTTTGCCATGTGATTATGTCCAGGTGACCTGCATTGGTATCAAAAAATAAGGAAAACATCCTCACATTGTAATTAACCATTGAGACCATTCTAGCAGAGAGAGGGCCATTAGAGCGCTACAACTTGGGGCAATGCAAGCAAACATCATCAGGCACTCTGGAGTTGACAGGAATACCATTTAGAGGCTGTGCAACAGATTCCCAAACATTAGCTCCACTGCTGATCACTTCCGGTCTGGAAGGCCAAGAGTAACAACAGCAAGACAAGACAAACTAATACGATGATGTCATTTGGAAATTACGAAAAAATTTTGTTGCAACTACTGTTGTCGGTCTATTCAACAAAGTTTGGTTGAAGTCAGACTTGCTACTGTAGGTTTGTGAGGAGCCTGTATCATGGACCAATCATCATTATTGCTATATATTGTTACTGAATGTATGCAACTTCTATCCATGAGCATAGATAGATATATGTTCAACAACATAATGGTAATATCCATGTATTATTAGTGTGTAATTAATTTGTAGTTTCTAATGTTTGTTAATGATAGCACACCCAAACGTGTTGTCCTTACCTTTACCACAGCAGTTGTCTTTACACAATCATTTTTATTCATTTATTTTTAGGTTTGATGTTTTCAAACTTACTTAAAACTATTTAGAAGGAAAATGTTGTATAACTGTGGTATAAAGGTAGATTGGTATTTACTGTGTATAACATTTTCCTTCTAAATTGTTGGTAAATGGTAAAACATAATCACTGTGGTGAGGACAACACTTTTGGGTGTGCTATAATTAACATATACACATATACATACATATATACATACACATATATATGTTTTGTTCCTGCTATATATATATATAATTCAATTCAAACACTTTATTTTATCCTGTCCTGTTCTTTCTTGCTTTCCATTTCAACAGTGCAGGTTACAAGGTTTAGGAGGAAGCCAGGACCTGGTGCAGGACATGTCTGAATGACCTATGTGACCCCAGCTGCTATCCAGATGCAGGTCAGTGAAGGGGTCTCAGGGCTCAGCCTTCATGAGTTACAACCATCTATAAAAAAAAAGAGTGGAACAGAAAAGCTGAACCCGAGAATGGACAACAGGGTCTGGCCTGGAGGTTGCACTGGATGAAATTCCATCTCCTGTTTTCCTCTTGCAGCAGCATCCTTTTTAGCAAAGCTCAGAAATCTAAGAACAAGTGGCATGCTCTATGTGACACATTTACAATCTATCATGTTAAACTCCTTTAGCTTTTGATATGTTCTTGTTCTTTTAGCTGTTTCCATTGGGGGAAGCCACAGCAGATCATTTGATCCACACATCACAGTTTGTTTGTTTTTTTCCTTCAAAATGTCCATTTTCTTCCTGGGTTGGGACTTGCACTAAGGGATCTCTGCAACCCCATTGAGCTGGGATGTGTCAGACAAGAAGGCTGTCAATGAGCCCATGATGCCATGCTTAAGCTTTTATGATCCATACATAAAAACTGGAGCCGAGGCACAATCCTGCACTACTGTGTGAAGGCATGAAGCCGTTCCTCTGGTGCTGTTATTCTTTCGTAATGAGACGAAGGCGCTCAAATGGTCCCACAGCGTTGGGTTGATAAGTCCAATAGAAATAAAACCCTCTTAATGGCTGACTATATTGTTTAGCCTCCTGAACCTGACGTAACCCCTTTCAGTCTTTCAGCACGAGCCATAAAAGCCAATGAGGCAAAGGAATATGTTTACCATATGGCATCTGGTTGTTAAACAGAAAAAAGGAAGGTGGCTTTAAAGGGAAGAGAGGAGTAGTAACTCTTACATTCCCGTGATACAGAGATGGTGGAAGTGGCTTTAGTGTGAACAATATCCAGACGTTTGGGGTGAAAAGGTTGCAATGTGCATGAGTTCAATTGATGTGCAGCTTAAATGTGATTTCATACAGTATACAACAAAAAGTGATCTCTTAGGTTCAAATATATGGTAACAAATTATCATCGTTAAACTGGGATTATGAGGAGGCCAACCTTTGCTTATTTTGAGTTATTAATAATGATACCCATGTATTTTATGCTAACTGTCAAGTTAACAAGCTACAGTTGTATTGCTAAATGTCAGCGTGAAATCAATGTTTCTTGTTCGTCAGTTTTTCGTGAAAAAAAAAACATTTTTTTTGTTTGTTGCTATTAATATCTTACTATTAATAGAAATTATTCTTTTATTCACTCATCGTCTATATGGTTTGTCATGTATACAGGGGCGCAGGGGGCCCGGAGCCTATACCAGAAGACTATTACTATTCCTCGAAAGGGTGCCAATCTATCACAGGACAAACACACACATACACACACACACTTACACACTATGGCAATTCGGGAGCACCAATTAGCCTAATCTGCATGTCTTTGGACTGTGGGAGGAAACTGGAGTACCTGGAGGAAACCGACCAAGCACAGGGAAAACCATGCACACAGACCTGGGGGTGCGAATTGAACCTGAACCCTAGAAGTGCTACGCAACTGTGCTAAACATCTTGTGTATCTATGCAGATTGAACTGTGGCTGTAGTGTTCCATTATTTTTGAAAATGGTTTATTATGATTATTATTATGATTATTATGATTATTATGATTATTATTGTTGTTGTTGTTGTTCTTCTTCTTCTTCTTCTTGTCTTTTCTAGTGCTAATGTTAAATTTAGTGGCTCTTGAGCACCTGGTAAAATACACAATCGTGTAAAACCTTGAAGACAATGAAAACACACACACCTGTTGTCAGGTAATAGTATTTTATCTTGACATTCACCCACTTTTGAACTTTGAGCACCTGAATATTGTATATGGTTAGCAAACTAGTTGATATTGCATCTAGAAAGCAAAATACACATTCAACAAGAGCCTGTTGGGCAAAAAGTAATTCTAATAGTTTCACAATATTAGCCATGAGGATATTGATTTTGACAGATCTGCAGGAGGTACAAAACATCTCAGTTCCTAGATTAGGTTTTTTTTTTTTTTTTTTAATGATTCTATATTAAATTTTAAATTTACTCTTTCAATTAAAAGTCAATTCCTTCCAAGGCTTGAGTTGTTCTAATGATGAGAAATCACAAATCAATTCTTGTAAAGTTGCAAATAAATAAATAAATAAATAAATAAATAAATAAATAAATAAATAAATAAAGTTCCATTTCTAAACCACTTGGGTGTTCAGAAAATATCTGAACTAGTTTTCCATTTGATCTTGCTCTTCAGAGATCCCTTATGCAACTGGTAAAGCTGAACATTCTTCCTTATGATCCAGAATAGGGCCTTCTTAGGGTGGGGTACACCCTGGACAGGGTGTCAATCTATCACAGGGCACACACACACACACACACACACACACACACTATGGGCAATTTGAGGAACTTGCTTTGAGGCAATTTGCTTAGCCTAATCTGAAACTCTTTGGACTTTGGGAGGAAACTGGAATGCCTGGAGTAAACCCATCAAACACAGGAAAAACATGCGAACCCTATGCACACAGAGGCAGGAATCGAACCTGGCTGGGAAATGAACCCAGGCCCTGAAGGTGCAAGGCAACAGCGCTAACCATTAAGCCACTATGCTGCTATTATTTATTTATTTATTTATTTTTAATTCCTACTCTATCATACTCTGTACTCTGATCCACTACAGGGTCGCAGGAGGCCTGGAGCCTATCCCAGGGAACTCGGGGGCACCAGGTTAGATGCACCATGAACAGGGTACCAATCCATCGCAGAGCACCAACATTTACACATTTTGCCTGCTTAGTACAGTAGTAACTTTTTTCAAAGCTTTGTCCTGTTCTCCTTCTACATACAACATAAAATAAATAAACAGCTGGACTTGCATAGCACATGATGCAAAAGAGCTTTGTGAGCAAACTGCAATATTTTTCTCTGTAGCAGTGATCACACTTTATGACACATAGACTGATGGTGATTGTCTCACTCTCTTTTTTTTCTTTTCTTTTTTCTCCCCAAGAGCTCAGCCAGAGCCCAGATGATTAGGTTTACTAATCATGCTTTCATTAACCTCCAGCTTCAGCTTCTCTTGTTCCTTTTCTCATTTCTTACTACAAATGAATTCACTCTGTCATTTTTCTTTGCACAATACCTCGCTGTGTTGTTCAAATAAAAATGATTGTATAATTATTCGTGTAAATGGGGGTTTGAACAGTATAAATTAATCAACCCACATTGCTGTGTCTTGCAAGGGCATTTAGAGTAGAATCTTTTGTTTTATTCAGTAAAATACTATAATCATAATACTATGATAATTATATATGTATATATATATATATATAGTTTGTAGAAATAGTTAAAAGGTTAGAGCTAAACATAAGCTGATCAGCTTTATTGTAATCAATGATATTATTATTTCAGGTTAATGTCTACGTACTTGTCTGCATGCAACAAATATGAACCTCTTACTTTTTTTTTTTACTGTAATTTCACAAATTTTGTTTGGTTTGACATTATATGGTGTTGGCTTATACTAGATTGGTGGCTAAATATTAGGAAATTGTACAAATTGTACCTAGTTCAAGGCATGATTTTGAATTCATGATTCTGAAAAAGGATATAGTGTATATGTTTATGTTTACTTAAGTTGTACTTCTTTCACTGTCAACCAAATACACTTTTTTTTGCAAAAGTGCACAAAAAGGAAATTCTGTTCAGTTTTCAGTGATGCTGTGACGAAATCTGTTTGGACAGACATATAGACATACAGATTGGTTTTTTGGGTTCTCCAATGTATGAAATGTAAAAAATCATCATTGAAAGAGCGAGTTCTGACCCATGTACAGACAAAATCTTTCTTTTATTTATATAGATACATGCCTCAGGGCGTAGGATAGAGTGATGTATTAGAGCATTCTCTGTAACCAAAACAGGACTACGAACTAAGAGAATATTTTGGAAGAACAATTTTCATTGCAACAAAAGTCAAGGAGCTTTTAAACTGTTCTGATAGCTCGTGGTGGTCCAACATCTCACTTACACACTTTATATTGGTTTAACTATTAATGTGCCACCAATGGTCCAATGTGGCAAGCCCTCGATGGGAACAGCTGAAAAATCAACAACATACAGTGTATGCTGAAAAAGTGGTACTAGCTGAATAAAACAGGGACTTTACATTAATTTATCGAGTTATCAATTAACTACAAGTTTAATAATGTTAATTTACGAAAAATCCTTTTTCCCCCTAACCTTTACAGCCTCTAACCAGCCCTGAGTCGCTCTTTACCCATGCATTAAGTTCACCAAGTGGGCCAGTTAAATGAATGAGTTTCATTTAGCCCTGGTGTGCACTGAGCCCGAGTGTTTTCTCTGTGTGGACAGCTTGATGGACGGCATATGCGTAGGAGGGCAGATCAGTGAGTATGATGGCCTTATGCCTGCTCTTGACCTTGACGCCCCGCTGGCTTGCTGGACCTGGTCCTGGGCAGCTAAAATGCTTTTTTTTTTGTCCACACGAAGAATGGAGAGGCTGCACTAGGCAAAAGTCATGGACAGGAAGACAGAATAAACACAGCAGGTCCACATTGACCCTGGGGAAGATGCACTCAGAGGATAGAAGATCTGTTTTTGAGCTAGAAGACCCCAGGTGAGAAGGGATCAGGTTTTAAATAAGGTTGCCTCTTCAAGATTTTATTTATTTCACCAGGGTGTGTGTGTATGTTGGGGGGGGGGTTAATGAGGCAATGAGGTTTGAGTCATGATCTGTGATATTGATGGTAAGATTCTGTAGTGTGTACAGTATGTACACCTGTGTTGAATAATAAAAATCTATAGCACATGGGTTTGGTGTTTTATTTTGGTCTGGTGTTTAAAATGGTCGCCATATTTCTTAATAAGAGGAATAAAAATGCCATGCTGTTTACTGGAAAATAATCGACGTTCTGATGGTAGGTGTAAATTTTTTTATTGTGCATTGACGCGTGCTGCATCACGGCATTTAGGCGTCTGAGTTGCTCCAGACATTTGAGTCTACGCTCAAATCTGCACCAGATGTTAACTTGTACCCTTTTGTCTTTCTCATTCTTTCCCTTCATTCCTTCTCTCTTTTTGTTTTTAATCACTTTTTGTAATTAAGAGAGAAATTATTAAAGACTACTAATTACTCCAGCCCAATGATGAAGCGACTGAGTGATGGCAAGCAGATGGTGGACATAAAGAGAGTGCTCCCCCCACTACCACCTCCTCCTCCTCCACCACCACCTCAACCACCTCCACCAACCCCTCACATGAAAAAGAAGTCTATTTGCATTTCATGAGATTAAATTGCATTTGTTGTGTCGCTGTACGCAGCCTGCGATGCTATGCCTGTCAGATAGCAGCCCAGGCTGACTGAAGGAAGCCTGATAGATTAAGGTGGACCTTCTGCATGCGTCTTCGCCCATTGTGTTTCAGGAATGAAAGAATATTGTGCCCCAAGAGGCACGTGAGAATAGGCGTGGGTGGCTATAATGATATTGCATGGTGAAATTAAGGGGGTGAGAATAAAACAAGAAGGGGTTATGCTGGTCTAATGTAGTTATTCTCCAGTCGCATCTTTGACCCTGAAGTTGTGAACAATTACGGCCATGGAAACAGAATGGGGTGGTGGGAATGAACACAGTGCCAGATGTTACAAGCTGAATATCAAGACCTAAAAGTCCTCTCTAGCAAAACACTTTTTTAAAATAAATACTTGTGTGATTAATCCCAGAACAGACAGAACTCAACATTCAACTGCTCATTTACTTGCCTAGATTGGTTTAATGGTAAATACATAATTTCAAAGAGATTCACGTATAAATATACACCAATCAGACATAACATTAAGCCCTGTATTGACCTGCGGTGGTGTCTGGCACCGGGACATTAGAAGAAGATCTTTTGAGTGCTGTGGGTTTCAGGGCGGGACATTGAACTTGTTTTTCTGGACCATACCATGGATGCTCGGTTGGAAAGAGATGTTAGCAATTTGCAGGCCGAATCAACAACCTTGAATTCTTTACCTGCTAAGTTCAATATATGTCAGGCAGTGATGCACTGGGTGTCCTGGTACCTTTCTGTCATAGTCAGACTTTTTTTTTAGCTATGTGTGCTACATTGGCTTTTCCATGGGATTGGATCAACTGGGCTAGCTTTTGGTTTTCCACAGGCATAAATGGCCATGATCCTGTCACCAGTTTACTGGTATACAGTGGTACCTCATTAAACGAACGCACCACCTCACAAATGTTCACCTTAAGAAATTTGCCTTGGCATACGGAGCATTTTCGGCATACGAGCAAATGACCAGAGCAGAAGAAATGGGAGCCGCTTTCAGTTCAGTTTTTAAAGCAGCCGGTGCCAAGAGGAATCATTAATCAGGGTTTAATAGTAAAGTTTATTGTCTATTTATTTTACTTTTACATGTCCTTTCTAAATGTTTTGATTGCTTGTTCATGCAAAAATGGTAATTATAGTGTTGGAAATTAGTAATATTGGTAATATTTTTTGGGTGGCTGGAACGGATTGTTTGGAACGGATTTATTTTTTTTATCCGGAACAGATTAAATTTGTATCACTGTATAATTTGAAATTAATAAACCAGATTACATAACGTCTGGTTTTACAGAACGGCTATCAGATAGTATGAGGGATTTTTTTTCCTTTTTTTTTCCTATTACTATTTAGTGGTTTAGTAAGTTGCAGTAATCAAGTATAAGTGATATTAACTCATAACTGAAAAAAAGCTTCTATGGAAAAAACGTTCTATGGAGTGATATTAACTAAAAAGAATTATTGCAAAAACACAAGTGTAAGATAAAAAGAGGAAACTGCATTATATTTCGTTATGATTGTGAGGGGAAAAAAGGTGGCAATTGCATCATGCATTATAATTGTAAGATAAAAACATAAATAAATAAATAAATAAATAAATAAATAAATAAATAAATAAATAAATAAAAAGAAGACCTGCCTGGTGTCATAAATGCCAACTGGTTGTCATCAAAGAAAGGGCTGCAGTGTTGTACTATGTTTATATTATATATCAGGAAAAGCTTCCATCTAAATATATCTGTGACTGGAGCAATTCTCAAACTGACAAATAAACATTTGGAAGCCATTTTGTCTTTTTATTTATTTTTTTTTTATATAGGGCAGGTATAAATGTATATATTTTTTTCTTTTTATCAATCCCTTCAGCATTTCTTATAAATTCTTTTGATTCATACTCTTAAAGGAAGTTTATAAATTATGTTGAATGCTACATGGGTGCGCATTTGCTCATCTGTGTAAATATTCAAAGGGGTCTGGGGCCTACAACATATGACAGCGGCAGCAAAACTGGGCGGGGCACATTACATCCCTCAGACACGCTGAGGTTCCCAGGGTCGCTGAGGTCACGTTCATTAATTACCTCTATTATCAGATGAGAGACATGAATGAAGAGTCATTTGTCTGGTGCATTGAAATACTCCCAGTTGGGCTCACCTCTAGCCTGATTTCCACAAATATTCATCACAAATATGGTTATCTAAAATGTCTGTGTGTGTTATCAGAAATATGCAATTTATGCCTATTATAAAGCTCAATAATAGAATAATTGGTAAATGGTGAGCTTAAACACGCACGCATGCGCACACACACATGCACACACGCGCACACACACACACACACACACACACACACACAACAAGATGACAAATGGTCAACCATATG